>MU749690.1:15951-29425 GCA_026770625.1 Nicotiana glauca | reverse complement strand
TAATGATATTTTCTCTATTTTGGCAAATTTAGACTCATACAAGAGAATTATCAGTGAAGAACCTGGTTCATCAAGGTAACACGGTATGTTTTTTGCACTTTGCATAATTTGAAATAACTATATTTGGATCATGAGCAGAGAGTCCTACCAAATACCAAACTCCTCTTGGACTTACCCGTTACAAGTGAACCAGTCCCATTCAAGAGAGTCCCAACTGAATGGAAGTATCTAGATTCTAGGGATACACTCCAATGTTTCTTCAAAACTGAATTTCAATTTAATTAAACTTCGAAGAGTCTGAAAAGCTGTAGTTACCCCGTCAATTATTCCCTTGTATATTGATCAGCTTTAGTGTATTCCTTACTTCATCTCTCTCAAGCCGTAAAAAACTCTCATTCTTCTTTCGTCCTCCAAACACAATGTAATTCTCTTCTCTTCCATACCCTAGCCTAGATATGTCAAACACCTCTGAAAATCCTTCATCACCATCACAGGAAATTATTTCCACACCTTCTACCACTTCTTCAACCGCACCAATATCTAAGAAAAGTAGAGTAAAGATGATGGCTCGTAAGATTTTCGCCGAAGAAGAGGAGATTAAGAAAATGAACAAGCAATTGAAAGCAGGTAGGGAAAAAGAATCCTAGAAATCTGAAGATTCATTTAAGTCTGCTACTAAGGGGGAAGAAAGTAGGTCTTCCGAAACTGAACAAGTATCTTCTGATTCTATAGTTTCTCCTAAGATAATTTCTAAAGTTGCTTCAAATTTGGAGAATATATTTGTAGGATGTATAGCAGGTGTTGAGACTACATAATCTGGAGAAGTTGTGGTAAAAATGAAAAAAAAGTCGAATAAGGGCGCTAGGAGTACTGTGAGGGGAAAGGGGACAAGAGTGGCTGATTTTTCACCCACTCCTATTGGTCTAACAAAAGAAACTGAGGCAATGGTTGTTTGGGAAGAGGAATTTAGTGGAATAGAAGAGAGTGTGAGCAAAACAGGGGGAAGTGGGTCTGGTAAAGCTGCTGAGGGGTTGGTTCAACTGGAAAAAAAATCATTTTGGGGTTAATACTCTGCTTGTTTGCGATTATGAAGTCAATGTCATTCTTAATGAACCTGGTTCATCTAAAAAGACACCTATCAATAGAAAAGTCAGATTCATGGTACAGGAGAGTGAGGCAAGGATATTGAGATAGCAAGGCTGAAGACACAATTGGTTGAAGTAGAATCTGAGAGAGATGTTCTCAGAACTAAACTTGCTAGGGAAAAGGAGAAGAATGATGGAATTCTTCAAGACATGCTGAATCTTTTCCAAGCAATTAACCCAGCTCCTACCTCTTCTGAGCCTAGTGTAGATCAACCAGTGACCTAGTACGGGATGTTTTGTTTCTTTTTCTCATGTTTTCAATATTTTTATTTCTCCTTATCCTTTGTGGTAGAATCTTATCAATCATCAATGAAATTTACTGTTTTTACTCTAAATGCTTGTTTATATTTATTTGATGGTTGAAATTCTTAGTTTGATCTATGATGATTAATCCATGTTTGCATTTGAAGTAGCCTTAGTAGCCATGAGTAAGCTTTAAAGTATGGTTATCTCACATTTTTATGCAACTTTTCGATGATGCCAAAAGAGGGGAAAAAGGTTGTGCTTTAAACAAGTGATGGTTACACAGTGATGTTTATAACCTAATGTACCTGATCCTTGATAATAAGTTAATATTTCTAAGTTAAAGTGTTGATAATTAAGCTGAGTTCCATAGGTTCTCTGATTAGTAAAAGCACAGAGTTTGTCATCATCAAAAGGCGGAATTTGCTGCCCCAATTTCAGATAAAGTTTTGAAGATTGACAAATGAACTCAGTCATGGACCAGGTCCATCATGTGAGACACAGTGGTTATCTACTTATACATATGAGATGCACGTGAATAAGATAAGTCTCAAGGATCAAGCAACAATATCTTCTGAACTGATCGAAAAGCTTGCATAAAGGATAAGGAGATAAAGTCTCCTTATGTGAAGAGAACTTAGTCTGGATCAAGGATAAGGGTTGGGTTTTTTATTGTTCTAGGACTCAAATTCGATGAAGGGCCAGCAATTAAGTCTCAATCAAACTCTAATTACTAACTCATTAAATTAATTACTAACTCATTAAATAGATGTGATTGTTCTCTTTACAGGCATTGCACATACGCAGAAGTTAAACTAAATTGAGAGCAAAAGAGCTAGGCAATTTTGCAAGCAATTTATGTGAGATTTAAGTGTGCACTCCTGAAGCTACTTGAACGAGAGAGAAGAACCAGTTCCATTGTGTTTATTCTTATTCTAGTTCAATTGTAGTAGGTGGTTTAAAATTGTACATTTCCAGCTTTCATAGAAGCTATTGTATTAGGTACTTTGAGTATTTAAGTTAGAGTTAACTTGAAAGTATCGCAACAGTTGAGGCTGTGTGCCACACCGGGATTTGAGTTAATCCTTAGGTTTACAAGAGTTTTGTAAATGTTGTTTTGGATCATTGATTTTAGTGGATGTTTGGGAAAATCCTACTGAGTAGTAGGTCGTGGTTTTTTCGCCTTTTGAGCCAGGTATTTTCCACATAAAAATCTTTGTGTTCTTTATTTTCTGTACTTTTAATTCCACAACAGTAGTAGTTAGAACACCTAGAAGAACCAGGTTCTTCTAGATAGAAAAATTGGGTATCACACAAATCACCCCCCTCTTGTGTGGTATTGACGTTTGGAACATCAAGATGGTATATTGCAGGTCTGCAGGCTTTGCAAATGCGAGATCGCAAATGCGAACACTGATTGCAAATGCGAAAGTCAACCTGGGCAGCCTTGGTCGCAAATGTGACGTTTGTATTGCAAATGCGATGTCGCATTTGCGAAAGGTCCCTCGCAAATGTGAAGGTGACCGAAATTGTGCTGGTTTGCAAATGCGACAAAAGATTCGTATTTGCAAAGTTAGCAGTCTGAGGGGTTCGCAATTGCGACATCTGCAACCAGTAAAATTATAACTTAGACGCACTTTCAACCATTTTTCAAATCCTTTCAAAACCTAAACACCCTTGGACGATTTTTCAAAGATAAGTACTCTTCAAAATAGATTGTAAGTCATTTCTAACTCGTTTTCGTTAATCTTTAATATCTTTTCTCATGATTTTAACTCAAAATCAAAGGTTTTCATGGGGGAAATTGGGTATTTTGGGTAGAACCTAGGTTTTTCAAATTTTGGGGATTTGGACCTCGATTTAAGGTTCGATTTCAAAATAAATTATATATTTGAGTTCATGGGTTAATGGGTAATCGAGTTTTGGTCTGCACCTCGGGTTTTGACCATGTGGGCCCGGAGTCAGTTTTTGACTTTTTGGGAAAAACTTTAGAAAATCTATTTTCATGATTAGAATTGATTCATTTAGCATTTATTGATATAGTTAAGTAGCTTGTGGCTAGATACGAGCAAATTGGTGGTGGAATCAAGAAGTAAAGTGATAGTTGAGGCTTGAATTGTGTTCGTGGCATCGAGGTAAGTGTTTGGTCTAACCTTAGTTTGAGAGATTAGGAGTTGTGTCTTATTTGCTATGTATTAATTGTGGAGTACGACGTATAGGCATGGTGACGGGTATCTATACGTTGGTGTCAAGCATTCCCGCGAGTCTTGTATTGTAATTTTTGTGACTCTGTCATTGTTTATTCATGATTAATATGATAATTTGTATTATTACTCCCTTGTCGGGATGTTGTTGTTATATTATTGTTCCCTTACAGGGATATTGTTATTATACTATTGTTCCTTTGCCGGGATGTTGTTGTTATATTATTTTTCCCTTGCCTAGATGTTGTGGTTGTATTATTGTTCCTTTGCCAGGATTCTTCTATGATTGGTGTTAATATATGAAATGGGAGCGGGTTGCACGCCTGCAACGGTAATATGTGAAATGGGGGCGGGTTGCACGCCTGCAATGGTAATATATGAAATGGGAGTTGGTTGCATGCTTGCAACGGTAATATGTTAAATGGGAGCGGGTTGCACGCCTGCAACAGTAATATATGAAATGGGAGCGGGTTGCACACCTATAACGAGATATATGAAATGGGAGCGAGTTGCACGCCTACAACAAGAAAGAAAAGCAAGTGAATACTGTGTTTGTTTTCCTCATTATTGTTGGCAACTAAGTTATGGTTCCATTACATTCCTCTATGGTATTTTGTTGTCTCTAATACTCCCCGTATCATGTCCTCCCCTCCCCCATCTTTAATTGTGAATATCTGCTTTTTGTTTTCTGCTGTATATGATTTAACTGCATGAGTTTATTTGGTAGTCTGGTCCTAGCCTCGTCACTACTTCGCCGAGGTTAGGCTAGGAACTTACCAATACATGGGGTCGGTTTTGCTGATACTACACTCTGCACAGTGTGCAGATACTGATACTGGAGCATTTGGACCACGGTGAGGGTGCTATCTTTAGTCCATCAGGCGACCCGAGGTAGTCCTGTAGGCGTCTGCAGGCCTTGGCGTCTCCTTTTATCTTTCTCTACTGTTTCTTCTATGTATTTCTGAAATAGTTTGTATTTATTTTTTGTACCTTTATATGTAGTACTCTTAGACAGTCTGTGAAATTGTAACACCAAATTTTGGGTAATATTGTACTTTAGATTATATAGCAATATTTGGTTAAACCATTAGTTTTCGTCTTCCGCATTTCTGGTTATATATTTATTCCGTTGTTTAATCATTTATTACTTTGAATTTTTGAACATGATTAATTAAAAGGGTAATGAATTTATAATACTCAACTTGCGTAGCTTTACGAGTAGGCACCATCACAACTCCCGAGGGTGGAAAATCCGGGTCGTGACATGTACCAACCGACGAACGCCCCTAGGTGATGGAGCACTTATGCAATTACAAGATTTATTTAATGTGACTTTTTGTAAAGGACAAAAGATAAAGCGTGATGTTCATAACAATGCATACAATTGGAAGAAAAAAATATCTTTTTCCAATTGCCTTATTGGAAGAGTCTTATGTTACGACATAACCTTAATATGATGCACATTGAAAGAAATGTGTCGGACAATATTATATCAACTGTCATGAATATGGTTAAAAAGACAAAAGACACATTTAAAAGTAGCTACGACTTGATGGACCTTGGAATCAGACAAAGGTTACATCCAATTGAGGATGAGAACAATATTTTATTACCTGCAACATGTTATGCATTGTCCCTCGAAGAGAAGTTGAAGTTATGCAGTTTCTTGGCTAATCTGAAGGTTCCTGATGCCTTTTTATCAAACATTTCAAGGTGTGCCAATGTACAGGAAAAAAAGATACATGGATTGAAATATCATGATCACCATGTATTGTTGCAAGACATTTTTCCAGTAGCTATACGTGGTTTGCTACCCAAGGAAATATGTGATCCAATTATATCCTTAGGAAATTTTTGAGAGAATATATACTCTAAGTGCTTGACGATTGAATATCTTGATATAGGCAAAAATTCCTATTATTTTGTGCAAACTTCAATTTGTTTTCTCTCCGGCGTTCTTTGATGTCATGGTTCATTTTCCAAGTGAGGAAAAACTTGGTGGACCAGCTCAAAATTGGCATATGTATCCTATAGAGAGGTAATTTATTATTTAATAATTTCGTGCTATAGCTTTAGAATGACATATATTATATTAATGAGTTATTTTATATAGGTATTTGCAACACTTAAGTCATATGTTCACAACAAAAATCATCTAGAAGGTTCAATTACAGAAGGTTATTTGGCAGAGGAAAGCCTCACATTTTGCTCACGATACTTGAAGAATATCTCAACCAAGTTTAATAAACCGACCAGGAATGATGATGGATCTATGTCAAATGATGATATTTCTATCTTTAACAAACAAAAGGTGCTTCAAGAGGCATCAGGCTATCTCATGATGAGTTTAAATAAGCATGTATGTATGTGCTTCAAAATTGTGAAGAGGTTTCGCATTTCATGGATTAAGTATCTTATTAACTCCAAGATAGTTTCACACTGATATAATCCGAAACAAATTAATCTTAACTAACTTAAAATGTAGGGAACATACTAAAGAGATTGAAAGCCAAATTTCATGGAGAGCTCATAAAAATGAGTTTCTTGATTGGTTTCGCGAACGTGTAGGTATCTACTTAATTAATAATGTTGATATTTGTTTAATCATCCCATCAAGTTATTGGTCATAATAGTATTGTTCGACTTTGTAGATATTTGTACTATCTTCACAAGGACACGCAAATGATGAGCTCATAAGCTAAGCTGTAGGTCCTGCACCATTAGTACATCGATATTCAACAATTATGGTGAATGGATTTAGATTCCACGCAAAAGAGCTTGCATTGAGAAGAGAAACGCAAAATAGTGGTGTTCTTGTGAGAGGATATATACACTTCCAATTATAGTTGTTCTTTTGATTACTACTACTTTTATGCTAATGAGATGCTATACCTGCTATGGATCCACCTACAATCATAACACGAATGTAGCGCCCCCAGCAAAAGGGATGTCAGTACATTTAAATTGTACTAGTATGTATAACAAAACTTACCCTGAGTAACCTCAAGCCATACACAAGTAATAAACAATAGAAGGAAGCAACAATTGAGTACACACAAGGAAGACAATCAAGGCAAACAAGTTAACAAACTCTCCTTTCCCCGTTATCATTTCCACATTTTCAATTTCACAACGTTCTCATATTTCATTTCAATAGTGATATCGATCACTTTACACCCTTATTACCTCGGCCACCCTTATCACCATAACACACACCTTATTACTTCGTGTTGCAGCGCGCAACCCGATCCCACCGATCAATCACAATTCACAAAACAAAACCACAAAAATAATAATTTTACAAGGATAACCACAACAAGTTTTAAGAACAACAACCACAATTCCCAACAACAACAGCAACACAACTCACAAAAGATTTAGGTGGCTATCCATACCATTTCCATCTTTTTCAACAGCTCGTTATACCATTTAGATCACAACAATAATTTTCCACGACTATCCACAAGGGATGTTATCATAGTTGTTTCAATTTTACCAATTACGATTCCTCTCTATCATTTATTCCCCAGTCCTTGCCACATAACACATTCACAATCACAACTTAGTTTATTGCCATTCACTTGCACAATCATATCGGATGTTTTAACCAACAACGCTTAAGACACAATATTTACATAAATTCACAAATAGTTCACACAAGTAAATACATCCAGCTCACAAGAGTTTAACTTCACGACTAATTCATGGAGATATCAAAAACCAAGTATTCTGATACCAAACAAGGCGATTTTACAAAAGTTAAAGTTAGCCATACATACCTGGAGCTGAATCCCTTTTTAATTTCTACTTCTAATTCACCATTAATAGATGTTTCTTAGAATCAAAGTTCACAATCACTACCCAAACGTATGTAGGTTATCAACCCTCCCTTACACAATTCTTTATCCCCACCTAATTACTCATACTAGATTTTAGGTTTTAAAGAACATGCATGTGTATTTAAACTTCCATTTTCAAGGATCAGTTCATGAGAATTCCCCCTTTTATTTAAAAGTTTAAAATCAATAAAAAAGGGTTGGGGATTCTACCTGCAAGAGTGGAGATGAAGAAAAGTAGTTGGAATTTTCCGGGCTTGGATGACTTTGGAAAATCAGTTGAAGAGGATAAGACTTTCTCTCTCAAGAACCCTCTCTTTCTTCTCTCTAGTTTTATCCAAAAAATATGTAAAAATGAAGTATTGGGGTGTTTTATTGAAGAAGAGATTTGGTTGAAAAATTAGAAAATCTGGAGCTGAGTCGGGTCTGCGGTCGCACTCTGCGATCGCAGAGTGGAAATGCGGTCCGCATAATGGACTGCAGAAGTGCTCCTAAAATCTGACTTCTCTGCCTGGGTTTGCGATAGAAATGCGGTCCGCATTTCTATTCTGCGGTCACATAATGCGCCGCAGAAATGACCTTCACAATTCCTTGAGTAATTTATGCGATGGTTATGCGGTCCACATATGGATTATGCGATCGCATAATGGACCGCATTTTCAACATCAATTTTGACTAACTCACTAGTTAACTCTGCGGCAAAAATGCGGTCCGCATACCTGATCTGCGACCGCATTCTAGATCGCATAATGGAAATTTTCTGGAAAATTTTGATTCTTGTTTTTTTTAAGTGTAAAATTGGTAAAAAGGGTCCGAACTGCGGCGAGCTTGCTCGCCGCGAAGAATCTTATACATTCCTAACACATATTCGGATCTTGGCACTACGAGCTACTACGTTCTAAGCACAAAATTTTTACGGGGCCTTACAGTTCCCTCTCTTTCCTCAGTCAATAATCTGGTATCATACCAATTGACAGCCAAACATTTGGAGGAAGTTGAGAAAAACGAAATAGAGAATCACATGATGATTTTAGTATGAACCAAATTGCAGAAGTAACTGCCAAAGCTAGCATAGATCTAAGCTACAAATAATTCAGTACAATATATAAGTAATAACCTGTTTGAACATATTTGCCTAGCATGTCTATTAAAGATACATTCAAAACACACACACAAATAAACCACCTACAGATCTAAGATAATTTTGTTCAAGAGAGAACCACTACATGTCGTAAATTGACCTACCAAAGAAGAAGGCTGAGTATATCATTTTTTTAAAGTAAAGTTTTGTTAATGAAGGTACCAAGATGGTACAATTACGCCATACCAAAAACTACCATAATAATCAACAAAAAATCAACTATCTCCACCAAGAAAGCTATATACTGCACCCCCACACAACCACCATCTCACTGATGCAACATAAACTGCAGGAATCAGCTATTCCTGTTGCAGAAATTGCAGGAACCCCTCTGTAAGTTCTTGCAGTTTGTAACTGCATACTCTCTGGCCTTAAATCCTCCCCCAATCCAAAGAACAATGCCAACCAAACCTTCCTCACCAGTACTGGAAAGAAAAAGAAGCTTGCAGTTTCCAAAGAACAATGAGAAGAAGAAGAAGAAATAGAAGAAGATGTATAATATTTGGTACGTACTGACCTTTATTGTTACTACCAGCAGATGGTCGACTGTTTAGTTGAACAGCAGCTTGTTGTACAAAGGAAGCTTCTACAGGTGAACGTGCACTGAACCTTAACATGTCAGGATCAAGTCGCAAATCTGGGTTCAGATGCTGAAGTCGTGCGATGACGTTCATTGTAATATTTTGTTCCATAGTATCCTTTTGTTCGTTCAACTTTTCATGCATTCTTTGTTGCATCCTCTCTTCCATTTCCTCCATCTTCTGCTGCATCCTCTCATCAGAAGATCCAAGATTCCCTTTTTGCCCTTTTAACACAGTCTGGGTAACCCCTCGTCCATACAACCTCATGCGACCTGGATGTTCAGGTCCCATGACTGATGCAAAAGCGTCATCTGAATGACTCACATCTTCATTTTCCTGAGTTGAATGTAATCTCTCCATTTCAGCCTACAAACCAAAATACGAGAAAAAAAAGTTTTAAGTAACTAAAGTTAAATCAATAATTAGGACCAATAACTTAAGAACGACAAACTTTCAATAAGAAATTTCGTACAATTTTACTAATCGTATTGTCATATAAGCTTTTGTATACTCGGCCAAGTTTTTTTGTTCTTGTAGCCACGAAAATGTCCTTACTTGATACAGTATCTGAAGTATCAGAGATTTCCTTCTTTTTTTCCTAGTTACTTAAAAGCAAGTATAAGAATCTTTTCATATAAAGTTAGCAAGTTCATAATTTAAAAAAAAAAGAAAGATAAAATATCAAACCTCGTGAATTAAAGCAAAAGGTATTCTACCAGCAGTATGTGGACACTTCAACTTATTTCGATGCAAGTGATCCAGCTGGAATGCGGTTGGATATTTTCTTATTTTTTCTTGAGCACCCTTCTTGATTCATGACTATTCAAATATTTTTCACATCCTGAAAAAGCAAACACAATATAAGTTAGCAAAGAAAAAACTGATTGACACAAATAGATTAGAAAGATATGAATTCTGTGGGAGAAGCGGTCAAGTGGCTAAAGAACATCGCCCATCCTTATAAAGTACTACATTGCTTGTTCTGATAATATTACTAATGCATCGGGACTGTCCAATGCATAATGCATAATTCTGTGGGAGAAGCGGTCAAGTGGCTAAAGAATTACTTTTCTAAATGTCCAATGCATAATGCTAATTTGCTAATACATAAACCTAATACTTTCAAGAGAATCAAGAAGGATTAGTTTCCTTTTTCTTTGTGAAGCAGAATTTTAAAGAAGTTACTCAATGAAAACACAATGAAGCCATTTGTTACATGCAATACCAGTAACGTAAGTTGAAAGTACAAAAATTCATACCTTTTTCTTCTTAACAGGTTTCAGGATCTTGTTTATGCACTTTTCATTACTGTTAACATTTATACCTTCAAAAACTTCACTATATTTTCCTCTTCCAACTTTCCTAACAACCTCATAGTCATCCTGATCCTGGGATAATAAAACACGAGGAAAATTGATGAGAATAATACAGCATCATAGGTTGCATTAAAGTTGAACTAGTCAAAGTGAGGATTGTGAACTGAAATTAAATCTAATGAAATTAATTAAGCTATATCTTTGAGCTATCGAAAGAAAAGATATGGATGTGTTGCACTATATTAAGAGAGTGAACATTCATCTAATATGGTTAGCAATGACACAAGTAGCCAAGCCTTCCATTGATTATAAGCTTTAGTTTATCAAGACTAAAATATATAAGACTAACATTTGTACTTGCACATTCAATTATAAAAGTTATGGATCAGGAATGAAGAATTTTTTTGAAAACACTCACCAAAAACAAGAAAAAGAGCACCAGAAACAGAAAGCGCAAAACCTCTAGCTCGATTGACTAGATAGGTAATAGAACTATTGCAATCACCAATAGGACATGATTTTATTAGTTTTTTCTTTTCTTTCGAAGACTTGGTTCTGTTAGTTAGTGAGATCCAGCAATCCAAATGCATTATTTCAGTGAAATTATGTTTTTCTGCTCTTTCTTACAAGTAATTGTTATAATGCTTATGGAATAAACAACCTTAGATTTTTACAGTGTCAACAAATAGAAATATAACTTCAAGGATCTAGCAATCATATTACTATGTCTATTGACCTAGTTGTCTCTTCATAATGAAGTCATTGGATATTGACCTCAACACAACTGATGCTCCAACAAGCAAACACTACGAAAGCTGAAAAGTTTCTCTGATCATTTAAATGTTTCTGTTGACATAAAGGAAGATCTTGTAGCTTCAATGAAAGAAGAATTCATCAAACAACTAAGGCACACAACTCTCCACTATAGAGAAATAAAGTAGTTTCAATTCACATCTAGATTGTAAATTCTATTGCTGTAAAAAAGTAACAGAAGATAGTTCATGTAGACTATGGTCCATAAAATGTACTTGAACAAAAAGGATAGTTTAAGCTGAAAAAAGGCTTCATATATCTAGACAAGTTAAGTGCAATGTTGGAACAAATCAAATAATTATTTGATACAAAAAAAAAGATATTCTTCAACGTTTTAATCTTAATAGCCAACATAAAATAAAGAATTCTACCATACGGCGAATGTATCCTCTAAGAGTTTACACATACAAACAACATCTTGTAATATCTTATAACCAGTTAATACGTGCGTGACTAAATATTTACATTCCATGTATATACTTATACACATCTATTCTCAAGATATATATGTATATCATCAATCTGTCACTATCTCCTCAAGAATGTCTAAGGCATACTTCTGTTCTCAACTTAAAGCTCAACATGACTACATTGCTCAATAACTTATGACTGTCTGGTTCAAGCTTTACTTGAAGCCATATGTACGATTTCAACAACTGTCAATAGTTAGAACTACATTAGCCGAAACAGTCGAATGAAAAGTTTTTTTAATTAATTTGAACCAGATGAAAGTTAGCAGGCAATTTAAAATATTTGGTTTCAAATCATTATGACAAATGCCAAAAATATTGTTGAATTATCACTAAAGCTACTGCCCTCCTAGGAAAGCACTGGTATTAATACAATCTGCTTATATGCATCCAAAATTTGCCTCTTTCTTTGAATAGAAGAAATCAAACCTTGCTAATTTCAGCTTCAAGACAAATACTTCTCGTTTACCGGTTTCCACCCGGCTATTATCAGTTAAGAATCAAACCTCAACGTTTTCTCATATAATTCTATCCACCAGAAACTTTTGTCAAGAATTTGTTAATATTATGAATAAATTCAGATCGGAAGAATATAAGTATCAGTATGCTTTTATGTTATATATATACATATAACATAACATGAAAAAATATACAGGGAGTTGCAAGTGCATTCACTCAATCACACACTAGTAAATTTTGTAAGGATATCTAAACGTATATGAGAAAATATGGGATCCAATCTCTTCATATACATCCTCCCCAACATAAGGTTAAACAAACACCCCAACAGAAAAGAGCTCCAATAGAGAAAAATCCAGTTTACATGTGTGCTATCGACTAGCCATAACCAACTGAAAATTATACCCAAATAATTTGGGTTCAAAACATCAACGGAAAGCAAGAAATCCTATACACTGCTAAAACAGAAAACTTAAAGAAAAAAAGAATGATTATAGAAGATAATGCCCAAATTAGAAAAGAAAAATTACCTGAAGTTGATTTCTCACTGATTGCCTTTTGGGTCGAAACTTTCTGACGATTGAAATATTCTTCACCTGTAATCGCCGCCTTTAAATTATTCCTATGTTCTTCAGATCCTTCGAGTGAAACAAATGGATTCTGGGACTTGATGTGACGACCCAAAGGGTCATCACCTATTTTCCTCTTCTGTTCCGTGCTTCCGAGGCCTTGAAAACCTCATTTTATATTACCTCAATTTGCGTGCGCAGTCCGGGCGCGTAGCCGGAAAATTTTTATGTTGAAATATGTGAATTCCGTGAAAAATTTAAAGAATTTTGATATTAATATTGATATAGTTGACTTTGGTCAACATTTTTGGTACACAGACCCGGACCCGAGTTTGGACGGTCCCGAAAGGTCCGTAGAAAAATATGGGACTCGGGCATGTGCTCGGAGTCGAATTCCGAGGCCTAGATCCCGTGATATGAATTTTTCTGTTAAATTATTTTCTGAAATTATTAAGGAAAAATAAAAATGAAAATGAGTTAGAAAATATAGTTATCGGGCTCGTATTTTGGTTCCGATGCCCGGTACAGGTCATAAATATTGGTTAAGCGCTTCCTGTAAAGTTTGGTTAAAAACGGACGTCGTTTGACGTGTTTCGGCCTTAAATTGGAAAATTTTGAAGTTTATGAAATTTGAAAGATTTCTTGGATTTTAAGGCTCAATTCATTGATTTTGATGTTATTTTGGCGATTTGATCGC
>MU749690.1:0-13530 GCA_026770625.1 Nicotiana glauca | reverse complement strand
CCCAGGACTTCCTATTCAGTTGCCACGAGATTCTCAGGACTATGGGAATAGTGGAATCCAACGGGGTTGATTTTTGCACTTTCAGGCTTACCGGATCCGCCAAGACTTCGTGGAGAGATTTCTGCTTATCTCGACCAGCAGGGTCCCCATCTTTGACATGGGACCAGTTTGCAGAGCTATTCTTGGAGAAGTTTCTCCCTGTTACTTAGCGAGATGCACTCCGGAGGTAGTTTGAGCGCCTCCAGCAGGGTTCTATGACTATTACTCAATATGAGACTAGACTTGTGGATTTGGCACGTCATGCAGTTGTGATACTCCCTTCAGAGCGGGAAAGGATCCGCAGGTTCATTGATGGGTTGATTCAGCCGATCCGACTTTAGATGGCTATGGGAGTTTGTAGTGACATATCTTTTCAGGAGGCAGCTAACGCGGCCCGCAGAGTGGAGATGGCCCTTACTCAGGGAGGTAGTCATGCTTCAGACAAGAGGGCTCGTCATTCTGGCAGATTCAGTGGTGCCTCGTCTGGAGGCAGGGATTCTTATGACAGGGGCCAGTCTTCCAGGCCTTTTCAGTCAGCTCTCCAGGCCTCACGGGGTGGTTCAGGTGATCGTGGTTTTCGTGAGCAGAACTGCCCTTTGCAAATTCAAGGGAAAATATGCGACGACTTATGCGGTCCGCATTTTTGATTATGCGACCGCATTTCGACCGCATTTCCAACTTCAATTTTAACCAACATTCTGCCTCACTCTGCGGCAGCTATGCGGTCCACATTTCAATTATGCGACCGCATTCTGGACCGCATCTCTTGCATTTTTCTGGAAACTTATTCTTGACTTTTTAATACATCATTCAATCCAAAAAGGTCCGAGCTGCGGCTTACTAATTTCTAACACACAGTCCTAACTTGGCACCACGGGATCCGGGTTTTTGAGTCGGGATTTCACGGGGCCTTACAGAAAGGTAAGTCTTGACTTATGTATAGAGTAATTTGAGTAAGTATGAATATTGCACGGCACATAAGAGTCAACTTTTGAGGCGAGGATTGTTCACTACTAGGCGTAACTTTGGTGATTTGTTCGTGGTGTGATACGTTAGGGGAAAAGCTTGGTGAAGGAACCTTTATAGAGTGTGGTAAATTACTCGAGGACTAGCAATGATTTAAGTGTGGGGCATTGATAATAGGCTAGATTCCTGTAATTTGGCGACTGTTTATGCCCCAGCTTGACATTGTTTCACTGTTATAGGATATTTAAATGATGATAAATTGGCTCTAATTGTGAATTTCATGTTTTGCAGGAGCGAGTTGCGTGTATGAGGACTTAGAACTATATTTGGAGCTAAAAGTGAAGCAAAGGAAGCCCCTCGGAGCTGAGTACGTTGAAAGAAGAGAGAAAAAAGGGCTGAAATAATGACCTAGACTAGCGTGCCCACTAGCGCGACCTCGCTAGCCCAAGAGTTCGAGGCAGAATGTTATGCCATATGCACGGTCAGTAGCGCGACCGCACTAGTCTAGTTCAAAAAAATATGAGTCAGGTGTAATTCCACTTAACCTATAAGAGGTCCATCTCGCCCAAAGGGAGATTATGAAGGTTTTTACAGCTTAGTTGAAGGCAAGGAGAGGCAAGATGCAAGGAGGACAATTCAACATCGAGTTCTTCCTTTCTTCCATTAGTATTTTATCATTTGTGATGAATTTGGTTATTGTTATGATGAACACTAGTATGAGTAGATATATATTTAGTCCAAGGTTTTGATGGAACCTATTGAAGGATGAACTTGTTATGTGAATATAGTTTGTCCGGTTTAATCTTTATTTGTTCAACTACGTTCTTTTTGTAGTTAATTGATAGGAGCCTCAATTAGTTGTGCCTATTTAGTATGAATTACTCGGGAGTGAGTCCATATTTAGGTAATTGTTGAACAACACCACTCCCAGAGTATATGAGGGATCAATAACTGAGGGTTTAAAGGCGGGATTAGGGATAATGAAGCTTTGGGTGCGATCTAAAGTGAGTTGTATTAAAAGCCAGCTAGCGTAACTCGGGAGAGTGCGTCTAGTAAATTGTCGTGATTATCCGGGAGAGATTTATGGTAATAAGAGTTCTCATGTTCAATAGAGACGATCAGGCAAATCTATGTGAAACATAACCGGAAGGGATCCCATCAATAGGGAAAATCACAACTTTAGATCCTTCTCTTAATTTCTTACAACTTAATCATAGTTAGTCCTTAGTTACTTAATTGCAGTGAGTTACAGTTAGTAAAAATATCCTTCATTGTTATTCAAAAAGTTTGGAAAGTTGATTACGTAGAATTTAGTGAGTCTAACAAGAGTAATTGATAGGCTAATTCAAATCATCCATGAACACCTCCATTATATCTTCGACCATGTTAGTGAATATGGCCATCATGCAACTCTAGAATGTGGCGGGCGCATTGCATAGGCTAAAGGGCTTCCTCCGAAAAACATAAATGCAATATGGGCAAGTGAAGAAGGTCTTTTCTCTATCCTCTAGTGCAATGGAGATTTCATTGTACCCTGAATAACCATCCAGAAAATAGAAGTGAGACCTCCCTGCCAATCTATCATGCATCTGATCAATGAAAGGAATTGGGAAGTGGTCTTTCTGGGTGGCCAGATTTAATTTTCTGCAGTCCATGCAAATTCTCCAGCTTGTGATGGTTCTTGTAGAGATCATCTCATTGTTATCATTTTTGACAACCGTCATGCCACCCTTCTTAGGAACACATTGCACCGGGATAACCCAGTTGCTGTTAGAGATTGGGAAAATAATTCCTGTATCCAACCACTTAATCACCTCTTTCTTCACCACTTCCTTCATGTTGGGGTTTAGCCTTCTTTGGTGCTCCTTGGAAGGTTTGTGTTCCTCTTCCAATAGAATTTTATGCATACAATATGCCGGGGTGATCCCTTTAATGTCTTCCATGGTCCACCCAAAGGCAGTCTTACACTCTTTGAGTACCTGCAGAAGTTGTTATGCCTGCACATCTAACAAACTAAATGAGATAATAACATGTAATGTGGAGATAGGTCCAAGAAACTCATACTTGAGATGGGCGGGCAGTAGCTTCAATTCCAGCTTTGGTGGTTCTTCTATGGATGGTTTGGCTGGAGGAGTTTCTCTATTTTCTAAGTGCAGGGGCTCGAATTCAAAAGTTCTATCACAAAAACCTCTACCCTCTAAAGCCAACACCCATTCTGCCAATTCTTCCCCATTCACCTCATCTAAATTTACCAGACATGCAGCAAGAGGGTCCTCAATAGTCAATGTTTCATCATCAGCTTCTACGATTACATCCACGACATCAATAAAAGAGCAATTGGCGAATTCACTGGGTCGCCTCATAGGTTTCTGCACATTGAATGTTATCTCCTCATCGTTCAATCTCGTCTTGAGCTGCCCAATTTCACAATCAATGAGAGATCTCCCCGTGGCCAAGAACGGCCTTCCCAAAATTATGGGAATTTCTTCATCCGCCTTGCAATCTAGAATCACAAAATCTGCTGGGAACACAAATTTCCCTACCTAAATCAATACGTCATCCAAGATCCCAGAGGGTCTTTTCACGATTTTGTCGGCTAGGTGTAACAACATAGACGTGGGTCTATCTCTTCCAATCCCCAACCTCTTATAAAGCGACAGAGGCATAAGATTTATGCTAGCCCCTAAATCACAAAGTGCCTTACGTTGACTAACTGTCATCAACTGCTTCAGGCATTGATGTTTTGGATTTACCTGCATGTCTGCAGGTAATGTCCCAAGAGGATGATTATTTAAAGACATCGAAATCTGGCCTATCTGTATTTCAATATTCTTGATAGCTGACTCATGTGCATCTACTCTTTCACTCATTTTTGCATTTGACCCAATAACCTGTTGCATCATTGCCTCGAGTCTAGCAAACCCATCTTCTTGTCTTCCACCATGATGCTACTGAGGAGGATGATAACACTGCTGCTGATTTTGATTATTATATCTCTGTGGCCTTTGGTAAGGTGCCATATTATTGTGAGGTCTCATACCTCCCATGTTTCCATTGTTAAGCTGTGGCTGGACTAGCCTGTATGGCTGATTCTGTTCGCCCCAATTTTGACCACCCTATGTCTGGCCTCCATAATTAGACACATAATTCATGTCATCAGGGTAGTGATGATGATCACTTTCTGCATTCCATTGGTTACCAATTTCCTGACTAATTCAAGATGTGTATAAGCCCCCATTTGTAGTATCTACAATGTGTACCTGCTACTTCTGCCCTAACGCTTCCACCTTTTTGGTGAGTATACTCATATGTGTCATTAATGTAGCCATGTTTTCAGCAAGAGTGTTGGATAGTTCTAGGGGCACTGAGTGAACTACTGGAGTGATAGGTGCATTTCTGGTTGTCCACCCCAAATTCTGTTCTATCTTGTCAAGCAGATTCTGGCTTTCTCTCTATATTTTACTCAAAAATGCTCCACCAGCTGAAAAATCACCGTTAACCTTCAAACTATCTGCCAAACCCATGTAAAACCGCTGCCCCAACATCTGATCTGGAATACCGTGGTGCAGACACATAACAAACATCCTTTTGAATCGTTACCATGTTTCATGCAATGTCTTCATTGATTTCTCTTTGAAACCCAAAATCTCATCAATTTGTTGAGCAGTCTTGTTGGGAGGATGATTCATAAATTTCTTTACTAACTCCTCCCAAGTCTCTATGGAATTAATGGGGAGTTATTTTATCCAAGTCTGGGTAGCTCCTATCACTGAGAATGGTAATAACAATAGCTTTATTACTTCCTGATTTACATTGGGTTGCCTTTGAGTTTTGCATATTGACAGGAAATTCTTCAAGTGTTGTTGAGGATCTTCGATTTGTCACCTCGAAAATAGTCCCTTGTTTTGCAAAAAGAGCAGCATGTTGTTCGTGATTTAAATTGATTCAGCCTGTATCAGTGGGACTAACATCGCTGTGGCCAAATTCTCTGTTGTGGGTTGTGCCCAGTCATATAGAGCAGCCTCTGGCACGAGAGGTGCCACTGGCGCAGCTAGCTCTACCACGTTATCCCACATGTCTGGTTCGAATTGTTCAGTTTTTTATTGTTGTTTGTTTTTTCGGTTGGCCCGATTTAAGGCCTTGAAAACTTTCTCGGGATCTGATAATGCTTCAAATACTTCACCAGTTCTCCATGAGTTTCTAGGCATGCACCTGTAGAACCAAGTCAACAAACATTAAAATGTCAATGTATTGAATGGAAATAGAGAAAACTGACTACACTAAGAATTTTTGTATTTCCTTCAATTGTAATTGATAACACCGTTAATTCCCCGGCATCGGCAAAAAAATTTGATCACGCCCAATTATGCCTTACAAAAAGGACTAAGAGGATGTTGCAAATATAATCTGAGTATTCAGCCTAGAGTCGAACCCACAAGGAATTAACCTATCAATTACTCTTGTTTGACTCACTAAATTCTACGTAAGCAACTTTTCAAACTTTTCTGAATAACAATTGAGGATATTTTTACTAACTATAACTGATTGCAATTAAGTATCTAAGGACTAACTATGATTAAGTTGTAAACAATTAAGAGAAGGATCTAAGGTTGTGATTTTCCCTATTGATGGAATCCCTTCCGGTTATGTTTCACATAGATTTGTCTAATCGTCTCTATCGATCATGAGCACTCTTATTACCGTAAATCTCTCCCAAGTAATCACGACAATTTACTAGACGCACTCTCCTGAGTTACGCTAGTTGGCTTTTAATACATCTAACTTTAGATTGCACCCAGAGCTTCGTTATCCCTAATCCCACCTTTAAACCCTCAGTTATTGATCCCTCATATACTCTGGGAGTGGTGTTGTTCAACAATTACCTAAATATGCACTCTCTCCCGAGTAATACATAATAAATAGGAAAAGCTAATTGAGGATCCTATAAATTAACTACAACAAGAAAGTAGTTGAACAAATAGAGATTAAACCGGACAAACTATATTAACATAACAAGAAGTTCATCCTTCAATACGTTCCATCAAAACCTTAGACTAAATATTTGGCTACTAATACTAGTGTTAATCATAACAATAACAAAATTCATCACAAATGGTAAAATACAAAAGGAAGAAAAGAAAACTCGATGTTGAATTATCCTCCTTGCATGTTGCCTCTCCTTGCCTTCAACTAAGCTTTAAAAACCTTTATAATATTCCTTTGGGTGAGCTGGACCTCTTATAGGTTAAGTGGAATTACCCCTGAACTTCCAAATTTACCCTTGACTTATATTTTTCCGAACTGGACTAGCGCGGTCGTGCTACTGACCGCGCATATGGCATAACATTCTGCCTCGAAATCTTGGGCTAGCATGGTCGCGCTAGTGGGCGAGCTAGTCTGGGTCATCATTTCAGCCCTTCTTTCTCTCTTCTTTAAACGTACTCAGCTCTGAGGGGCTTCCCTTGCTTCACTTTTAGCTCCAAATACAGTTCTAAGTCCTCATACACGCAACTCGCTCCTGCAAAACATGAAATTCAAAATTAGAGCCAATTTATCATAATTTAACTATCCTATAACAGTGAAACATAGTCAAGTTGGGGCATAAATAGTCGCCAAATTACATAAATCTAGCCTATTATTAAAATTATATACATACATTTTCAATAAGTTCAACAAATTTGTAATTGAAGGCTTCCACGTGCTTCTCAGATACAATACAATCATACAAAAATCTGGTGCAACTTGCATTTTAAATACAAGTATATTGTTATTATAGTTATCGTTTTTAATATTCTTGTTGCTATTATTTTTTCGTGTTGAACAATCATTTGTCTTTATGTACGATAGATGAAGATATTGCACATAGAATAAATATAAGATGGTAGAATTGGAGAAATGCAACCGCAGTAATACCTACCAAAGTAAAAGGCATGAGAACCTAAATTTTAAACAGTAGATTGAGACGGGTCTAAATGAAATATGGATCGTGAGGATACATATAGTCGACCAACTAATTTGGGATTGAGGTGCAATTTGTATTTTTGTTGTTATAGTTGTTGGTGTTATTGTTAATTCTTATTCTTATTATTCTAACAACTGTTATTTTTGCTATCGTTATTGTTGTTGTTGTTGTTGTTAATATTATCATTAAGTACTATTATTCTTAATACTATATCGATATTTTCTATGATAATGCCATAGATAGAAGAAGGACCAAATCATTTGAGTTGTACAAAAGGCGTGCGACTGTGGTTATCGTTGTCAATAGAAACACTATTGTAAATATTGATTGTGATGCTAAAGAGACCCAACCAGAGGACCGACTTAATTTTAGCTTACAGTATAAAAAAGAGAAAAGAATCTGTTACCGTGCTACTGTGTCGGACTAATGGCTGTGGCAAATCTACTTTATCTGCTTTACTGGGTAGCAACTTAGGAGTAACGACTGTGATGTCTATTGCCTCTATTCGACAAATGATGAGTTTTTTTAGATGAAAAGCATATTCAGTGGAGACTTCATTCTAGAGCTCCAGTTTTTAGTGGGATAACTGGATGGGAATAGGACCGCTAGCTAGTTATAGGCTAGGTAGACATTACTGTATCACAATATTGGGAAGTAGGCCAGTGGAACATCCAGAAGTTGAATACAGTTGCCCCCGCTGATAAAATCCCTGCTATCATGCAAATTCCCATCCATTACATGCCTAGACCAGACCAGCCTATAGGAGGCCAACTGTTTCTGGTAACTTCCCTTGTGCATCAGCCTGGCAGGTAGTGAGGAAAAAGAGGCAAATTCTCTTTACCAACGAGATGATATGGCACAAGAAAATTCCCTTTAAATGGTCTTTCTACTTATGGAGAGCATTGAGGAATAAACTCTCTACTGATGACAGTTTTAGCCTTTGGAAGAACCTCTGCATCAAAGTGTGTTTGTTGTAAAAATGCCTCTACAGAGACAGTTGATCACATATTTAGCCTTGGAAATTTTGCAAGTATTGTGTTAAGTAGTTAGTCATGTATAGTGTCCCCCATCGGGAAGTAGATACCCATAATTATGTAATCACTGTATATGAATAGGGCATTGTATAACACGTTAGAGAATAAGAATTTTCTCCCGTACATTGTCACATGGTATCAGAGCAATCGTGAGAGATTTATCGGTGTGAATAAATTCCATCGATTTTCCCGGAGCGCAAGAAAATGGGGCGCAATCGTTGATCTGCTAGCAAAGGAAGGAGCAAGATTTTTTTTGGAAGGATAACTATGCTGGCAATTCCTTCGGTGTTTGCAAATGAAGTTTTTTCGGCAGACATCTTAGGAACTACTTTTCCTAGAACCATTTTGGGATGTACTAGTGATAGTATGGAACAATCTATTGCTACTACAGGGGATTCAAATTACCCCTGCAATGTATTTATTTTGACTTTTAGTTGTTAATATAATCAATCCCCCTCCCCACCTACTTTAACCAAAGAAAATAAAAAATTAGCCCAACAGTAACAATTTGTGTTTTATTTGGAATATTTGTGAAAAAGCACAATTTGGTGAGCACCTTCCACCTCAACATTAAGGTTGTAGGTTCAAGTTACCAAAGAAGCAAAATAGAAAGCTCTTGGGAGGACTAAAAAATAATATAGAAGCAGACTAATAATTATGTAACTTTATATTTATTTTGAATTATTAATGCAAGTTTATGAAGAAAGTGTCGCAAACTCTTTAAAATAGGTATTAAAAGAGAAGAGTCGCCACCTAACGATTTTTAAGGTGCGTTAGGGCACCTATTTGCAAATGACTCAAATTTAACTAGTCCGTGTTACCAAAGATCGGGTAATGGGTCAAATTACCTCAAAGAGAAGGTGATAGGAACTCTTGAGGTACACAACTGTGGGTCCCGACCGAACTTTAAACTATGTGAATAGTGTAATTAGGCCAGGTGATCAAATAAACAAAGGAAAATATAGAAGTCGAAGAGTCATATCATAACACACTGGGAATTGGTACAAATATTTAATGATTAAATGGTTACAAATACATTGGTCTATGTTGGATGACTAAGTGTAAATAATAAGTATATAAAGAGGGGGGGGGGGGGAATCCTAAGTTTTTTAGCCTAAAGTATTACCTCGTGCAACATAAATAATACTTTGCAACCCCCTTAAGGTAGGGGATTGCTCATATTATCCAACAGGCACAGACTATCATCTCCTGCTACCCAATTACTGTGTTGAAGTTGTTTACTTAAAGACGTTCCAATTCAATTCTAAGCCATGTCCTAGGCGTACATTACCTGTCCCATGATAATGGTCCAGGAGGCTTTGGACCTACTATTTAGGTGGTTCTAGACTTTACTTAGGATGCTCAAAATGATAAAACTATGGGAACATTCAAAACAGGTAGGACTACACAAAAAGACAAAGAATGGCTGAAGTTAGCCTCCACACATAAGCAACAAAAGTACGCGAACATATTTCGTATTATGCAGTAAGCAATTTCAGAATTAAGGTATTGTTTAAAACCTATAAGCATGACTTCTATGTGACCGTACACTTTAAGAATATCTAATGGGCAGTGCTACTATTCGGATTATCGAGATTACATATTACAAGTTATGATAACCTACAGACATGATCTCTAAGTGATTTGTGCAGTGGGTCAGTGAAGCCATTAGAAAACTCAGAATTACTTGTGTTTGATCCTATTGGCATGCTTTCTAAGCGAGTAGCAGTATTTATAGTCAGGTTCTCTAATAGTTGGTATTTGAACATATATTTATCGTGCTTATTCCTATAGGCATGTTATCTAGGTGGGCAGAGTAATAAGACAATAGCAGCAATCGATTAGGTAATCAATTAAAGTCCTATAGACATGGTATCTAGATGAGTATTAGCAAAGGCATATATTAATACGATCTTATAGGCATGCTATCTAATAAGCAAACTGCAATTGCACAAATTGAGCATATAGTTATTGATGCTTGATTCCTATAGGCATGCCATCTAATAACGATAGAAGTAGACATGCTAACAAGTAAAGTTCTTAAATTTGTTCTTCTGATAATGTGTAGGAATTAGAAAAGTTGAGTAGGTGAAGTGTTTGAATTCCTATAGGAATGATCTCTATTAGTGTATAGAAATAGTCACATTAAACTGTCACACCTCCTTTTTTCGCTACTTTGCTACGGCTTTTACTACACCCCGAGAAGGGATTTAATAAAGAAAGGAGTTTTTTCAATTTAAGGACAATCGAAACGGGATTCGTTTTTTATTTAAGATTCAGAGTTGCCACTTGGGAGATTTATGGTGTCCCAAGTCACCGGTTTGAATCCCGAATCGAGGAAGGGTTTGACTCTATTTAACAGTCGCGAACCAGAAATCCGGGTAAGGAATTCTGTTAACCCGGGAGAAGGTGTTAGGCATTCCTGAGTTCCGTGGTTCTAGCACGGTCGCTCAACTTCTATATTTGGCTAAATTTTAATTTTTATACATGTTAAACCTACAGTGCAATTTTAAAGTTATTTACCACTTTTTGTCAATTATTATTTTATTTAAGAAAGTGAACGTCGTTTAAGAACGTCTTTTTGGATCATGTCACATGAAATGCACCCGGATCCTCGACACATTCTTTTTCAACATTTTCGGATTTGGATTTGGGTCACAGGAAATGCACACCCGAGTTTAGGAAGGTAATATTATTAACATAACGCGCCTAAAGCAACTACGCACTATTAACTTTGCGAGGGCCATGAAAATTTCAACTAAAAGGCATGCCTCGATTTCTAAGGATCAAAAATTAATTAAGTGAGGGCCATGGGTTTTGAGATTTTATTTGGCATGGCATGCCTCAAATTATTAATAAAGGATTGTATTCAATTTAAAGCAAACTACAAATGTTAATAATTAATTTTTTTTAAAGCTAATTTGAGATTATTGAGAAGTTATTGACTATGAAACGAGGTGCAGACACGAAATTATAGGAGAGCATTGTATAGATTAATTATTTTTATTCCTTGTATAATCCAAAACGTGAAGCTCATCACATTAGAAACACAATCTGGTTCAAATGTCCAACATCCCAATACAGAAACACAAAAGCAATAAAATTACAAGAAAAAGTACTACAATATGCATCAAAATTGTCACATAGTCAATAGCAAGTCAAAGCTGCAAGAACACATATAAAGAACTTCAGGTGAAATAACACCAAATTCTATATACCATACAAGACTTGAAAGAACTAATCATTCTATATACCACACCAAATGATGTTGCAGTGAAGATCAACCTTAAGACCGAGAACAGACATGATACTATAGTCTTGACATAAAATAATATCACTTCCTCTAGGTAAGTTAGCAGTTTTCCATCTTCTTCATGACTCTACAGATTTCACACTAACCATTAGCAATTAAATATTTTGCAACAGTGGAATTCAACTAACTTATTAAAACTTTTGGGCCATGATTATCTCCTGACACCTACACCAACTCCATTCGCAAAAGGAATAGAAGGAAAAAAGTGGAACATTGATACCCCAAAAGAACACCAAAAGCAATGCAAGTTACATATAAGTCCTCAGAGATTACTAGATGACAATCCTCTCAAAATAATCACATAACCGTTATCTTAGAACTGCAGTTTCATCCAAATCAATCCACAACAACCTTAAGAGTAACACAAATTTCGATGTCCACGGTAATCTAACACCAATTCGATCATTTTTCATTTGATGAGGATATAGCACAAGGACTTTAGAATTTACCTGCTTGAAATCAAAGCCCAGCTAGTAGCAGTCAACAGATCCGGCAATCAACAACTAACAACTCTATGTAAAATTCAAAGTAATTAAACGCTAATACTCCAAAAAAAATTCGAGATTTTGCACAGAACATTAACTACGCCTCGAACTAACGATACTTATACTCACCGATTGCACACGAGATGCAACATCGATTTCCATACTTGTTTTTGTCATTATCACTTAAATCCACAAAATGTTCTAGGTATCAGTTAAATCAAATACCTCAATCAACGTTATTACATTGTATGCTAAAAAACAAATTTCAACACGTTCAAATATGCTAAAACAAAATTTCAATAGATTCAAACAATTGGAGCACATGAGCTAGAAGTACATCCACAATTTCATTACGAATCAGAAAGGATATACAGGATTGGGATATGTACCTGGTCGCTTAGGAATCAACCTAAAATTGACGAAGAAAGGCTCTTCAACTCAAACAGCTTTAAAATTCTAGGAAATATGCAGCAACTAAGTAGAAATTAGAAACAACTTTGAATCTCTTCTTATTTGTTCTTCAACTTTTCAGATCTGAGGTTCAAATCCTTGAATCCAGAAATTGATTTTTTCCGTTCTCTACTGTGAGTGAAGGAGGAAGAAGCATGAAAAGGGAATGGGAGTTTTTTTTTTTTGCGCCAATCTCCAGGAGAGGGGCAATTAATACGCTGGGGAGTAAGAGGTTTGATTACTGTGATTGTAGAAGGAGAAGGAGAGATCGATGAATATCCTCGGAGATGCGCATTTCTGTGTGTGTATTTATAGTGATAGGGTGGGGAGTAGTTTTGGGGGAAAAATATTTTGGGGAAAAATTTTTTTGGGGAAGGTTTTGGGGGAAAATATTTTGTCTTTTCAAATGTTTGGCCAATTTAAATTTAAGACCAAACCTTTTCACTTCCCTCTTCTTTATGTTGTTCTGTTCTTTCTTTAATTAATTAAAAACCTAAACTAAATTCCTAAATTGATTTAAATTGTAAAATTCAGCTAATTATCTAACTATGTAAAAATGATTATTTTTTTGTGATTTTTGATTAATAGCACAATTAACTCAATGTAATTAATTTCTAAATGCAAATTAAACCTAAGGTGGCATGAAATTAAAATGTGATACTTTTTATGTTTTTCTGTGATTTTTAAAAATATTAAAAATGCATTTAATGCAACTAAATAAAGAAAAACACCTAAAAATCAATAAAATTATCTTGGTCTATTTTTCGGAGTTATTTTCATATAGGGCAAAAATCACGTGCTTACAGCTGCCCCTCTTTGCTCGGAGACACGAAGAGTTTTCGGGCAAAGATAAAGTGAGCACTATGAGAGATTTTTGCCCATTTGAAACTCCATGAGAAGCATTTTTAAAAAACTGTCTGACCGAACCTTGCTTCAGAGGTTGCCTATATATCCTGGGATAAACAGGAATCAAGTCAGTGTAGTTCAGGAGTGATGGAGTACCGAGGTTGAGAGTTGAGGTTCCGTCCGAGGCTCTGGTCCGCTGTCCCGTTATTACATCAAAATTGAAAAAGACTAACTAAGCCTATCAGCTACGAGTTACAAGATTCCTATCTATGAGTCTTCTGAAGCTTGATCTTGAGTCTTGGTTAATGCTTCATGCGAACCCTGATCTGAATCTTGATGCTTGTTAGCCGCATGTGTTGATTCAATCTTCTTCAGCTTTTGGATCAAGACCGGACATGTAGTGCTCATGACTTCAACCACGCCTTGAGCAGTTCA
>MU749676.1:49676-62932 GCA_026770625.1 Nicotiana glauca | reverse complement strand
CAGACCTCACCAACGACAACTGAGATTCGTTGGCACGGATGACCCCCTGCAACTCATCCGCTCGGGCCAAGGCATCAGCCAACCTCCGCTTTAAAGCCGCCACCTCCCCTTCCAGCACGGCAACCTTCCCACTCCACTCTGAGGTGACTTCCGTCACCTTAGTCAAACACAAACGCTCACATTCAATCGAGGCCCTCCGCCCAGCCACGAGCTCGTCATCCTTCCGACGCAATTGGTCCTCTAAGGCCCTTACGCGACCAAGCGCTTGGTTCACCTGTAACTCCCTTCTCGCCAGCTCTTCAACCAACGTCCGGTTACGGGGATCAGCCCTCATACGCTCACTCATCTCCCTGCATTTGTCTCGATAGCGACGACACTTGTCAAGAACCCGCAAAAATACCCCAGACCGAACGTTGGCTCGGCGGAGACTCTCCACTTGCAACAAAAAAGCCTACAAAACGAAGAGCGACGGGTCAGGCAGAAAAAAAAAGTTTCCATCTCCGAACACGCACCCTCATTCCCATCATGGCCACTTCGTTCATCAGACCAGCATCCGTGACCCCCCTCAACGACTCATTCTCCACCACATAACACCACTGCCCTAACTGCGACACCAGACTCGAGTCCAGCAGCAACAAATTCTCATCCACAGGAACCTCAATAATGCGCGGCCTCCCATCCGGATGAACAGCGGCACTTGTGACACCATCACGGAACATGCGGACATCCTCCGAATCCAAATCCAAGTCGGATGTGGACCCGTCTCCTACCGCCGCCACCTCCGCCGAAGGGGTACTCGACCCACCAATATCCACGACCACCCGGGAAGCCTCCCCCAACTCGACCACGTGGGTCGAAGACTGAGCCGTTGGAGCGGCACTTCCCTCTCAATCCGCACGGACCTGAACATCATTTTCCCTCGGCCCATCTCCAGGAGCGTGCACCGCGGCCGTACCCTCTACCGCCTCAAAAGGAGGAGAATCCACATTTATTACGATAGGAGGAACAGGCACAACCACCACTGGAGGAGTCGGAGTGAAGACAACCCTGCGCCTAATCAAAGGCCTTTCTTTCTCATCACGCGAAGGCGAGCCGTCTCGTCGGCGGACGGTCCCCGACGGACCTACGTCACGAAACAAAGGACGAGAAGGAGAAGGGGCCATCGAAGATTCAACCGACGCAACCCTCGGTACGCGGCTCAACGCCGGCGCTGCAAAGAACCTAGCAATAGCACCCGGCCGCCGAAAGGCTAGCTGAGGAGCCCTGCCACGATTCACTCTCCCTGCAAAGGAAAAAACAAAGTCAGCTAGAGAAGCTACTAAGCCTAAAATTCAGCAAATCAAAGAACGAACTCCTTACCCACGGCTCTCTGCCGGCCATGCTTCTCCCAAAAGGACGCCCACGAGCGAATACCCTCGGTATGAGGGAGTACGGCTTCGAGCCACCCACGCATCCCAGCAAACGAAGCCGATGGCGGCCTCTCGGCTGTGAAAACAACAACAAGACAACATTTGACTTAGACGCAATAAAAAGAGAAAGAAGGAATGAAAACTGTTGTTTCGATGAAGATAACTCACATCTATGGTTCCAAGCCTCGGGGAACCCCGAGGAGGACGCCACCAAATGTTCAGTCCTGATATAAAAGAACTATTCGAATGGCCAAGGCTCAACCTCATCATCCAGCATAGCCGTCAGCCCCCTCAACCCACGCAGGCTCGCCTGGAGCATAGTGCCTCGCACTCGTTGAGGGGCGTATAGGGCAAGCACATGTTGCAGCGTGACCGTTCTGCCGACCAACTCCCCGTATTTCAGAAACATCGCCAGGAGTTTGTACAAGGAAGGGTGAGCTGAGTCGGACATACCCCATAGTAGCGGCAGAAATCCACCACCAAAGTAGGAAGAGGAACCCTGAACCCCAGTTTGAAGGGGTACGCATAAAAAATGCAGTACCCCAAGCGATCGGTGTGAACCCTCTCCTCGTGTCGAGCGAGAATAATGTCGGCATGAATGGGCACGAACCCCTGTTCCCGCAATTGGGCCATACCTATCTCCCCCATCAGCGGGGCCTCATCCACGGGGTCCTCCCCGCCGTCAGCAGCGAAGTCTGTCGCCGGACCTCCAGATATAGGGAGTATCTCGTCTACCGACGGGACCCCCTCAACCTCAATCTGCCCCTCTTCTCCCAGTACCGGAGATAGCCTTTCAATAATCGGAGGGTTGCCCGGCAGATCAACCGGAGGAACTTCACGAGAAGAAGCGCTTGCCATCGTTCAAATCACTAGAAGAGTGAGAGACCAAATTTGGTAAAAACGATAAACTTTATCACAACCAAGAAAAGGGATAACGAATTCGCAGAAGAAAACCAAAAAGAGCTCCAGAATCTCTCAGACAAATAGTAGGGTATCAAGAAACTGACATTCCAATTCACCTTTATAGGCCACCTAGATGGTTTTGGGAAAACCGATGGATATCATTAACTACACATCCAACCGTCAAAACGGTTCGGTTCTACCAAGACATGCGCTGCCACGGCAAGCATCATAAAGCGCCCGCTCGACCGCAATCGCCATCTCGCCAAACGGAACAAACGAAGAGTCCCGCCAATAAGGGCAGAATATACCCTACGCCCTCAAAACTCTAAACACACCGCTCACATCGCGCTCAAACACATTGCGTACGGCCTGTATCCTGCCGCCCATGGCAGTTGCGTACCAGAGCAAACCCACAGATAGGGGCGTGATCAAACTCCGATCGTAACCATACTAAAAACATCATACATCCCCACGATGAGGGGCTGCCCAACGTCTCGATTCTATGAGAAAGTGGCGGTGGCAAACTCTGCAAAATCCGGACCGTCGCCATGAAGAATACGACCTCGACCAAAGCGACGACCATCCATTTTTTATCCAAAGTCTTCTATATCGTAGTCAAAAAACAAAACAAAAAAATCCGCTCATCAAGCTCGAGCGTGGAACGACCTCGATAAGCGGAGGGACTAACTGTATGGGTCGCAATCCGACCCTATAATTATCAACAGGGCTAATCATTTTTCTCGGCTAAATGAAAGACTGATAAACGGCACAACCGTTCTTAATTAACGACGCTTAACGCCCGCCTAAGATGATTGTAAAAGCCACGGCCCTTCTGTTATATCAAAGCTAACCCCTTGATGTGGGCTCGAGGACCAAAAGTCAACTTATGCAGTTCATATCTATAAATACAGATGGGAAAGGTGAAGAAAGGGGTCCCTCTCCTTCCCCATGGGGGCTCTAAAAGCAAAAGTGTAAACACAAGGAGGGAGAGCCACAAATAAATCAGAAAAGTGGAAGATCAAAAGAGAATATGATTGCAATGCTTTGAACCTCCCTATGGGGAGGCAAACCACTTTATTATCATCAATAAAGATCATCCATATTTTCGGTTATTGGAAGAACTACTCTTGATTATCGTTTCATCTGTTTGATTCTCGATTTATTACTACTTGCTATGATTGGCCCATAGTCTATGTATATTGTTTTGTATTCATAATGTATGCAATAACTTTTGAGTCAAAACATGCGCCGCCACGGCAATGGACATTTACTTTTCTGGAATCCTTCTGTACATTGAGTTTCTTTACTGTAAGCAATGGACTTCCAAAATTTAATGCTATATATTTCTCTTCGTTCCAGATTCATCCAATCTAACCCTTAATATGAATGTCCACTAACTTAACAAGTGCAAAAATAGAAAATTCAGCATTTTAAACTCCTGAAATTAACCCAATACTAACACTAGGGATGTTCATGATTCGGTTTGGATCGGTTTTTTTCCTAAAAAAAAATCAAACCAAGTCAGTCGGTTTTTTAAATAATAGAACCAAACCAAACCAATTAAGTCGGTTTTTCTCGATTCGATTTATGTCGGTTTTTCGGTTTTTTCGGTTATTCGTCGGGTTTTTATTAAATATAAGACATACACTACCAAACACATATTCCGACGACCACATTTTCAATGTAACACTATCAAATCAATTGCCCTTTGAGAAATATATTATTTACCAAAATATATTGTTGATAATTGAATCAAATAGTGATGAATAATTTAAGGACTCAATTAAAAATATTTTATTTTTAACACAAAATAGATTCTTACACTAAACAAAAGGAAACTAGAATATAAAGATAAAGAACCATAATAAAAGTACAAACTATTAACATTTACCATAAATTTTTTTAAAATTTGTATAACAATATACATATATATATGTGTAATAATAAATTTGAAATAGCTACTCCTATCGTCGATTTGGTTCGGGTTTTTTCTGATTAAAACCAAAACCAAACAAAACTTGATCGGTTTTTAAAATTCAAAACCAAAACCAAACCAAACCAAATGTATCGGTTTTTTTGATCGATTTGGTTTGGTTCGGTTTTTCGGGTTTTTATGAACACCCCTAACTAACACAATTAATAAGAGAGAAAAATCAAAACTAGAAAAGAGGCAAGATACATATTAACAGTGACATAATTAATCAAATCAATCTAGTTAAGCGACGATACAGGCAGAGACGAATTAAATGAAACAGAAAAACGAGACAGGACTTAATCCTAAATTATACCCCAAAATTCAACACTACGGCTACATCAAAATTCATACCCCAAAATTGAAGAATGAAGGTAAAACATGAGGAAACCAGCAGTAGAGTCATCGGCACCGAGGTCGTGAAGTCGCCGGGATATCGTCTGACTCGTCTCTATCGCGTCGAGGTTCTCATTTCTTTGAGTTCTCTCTCACAGTCACAGCAGTCGATCTCTATTCTCTTAGGTTAGTTGCCAAAATTTCACGGTATAGCCAGTTTTCGGACTGGTCAATCAAAAATAGCCAGCGTTTACCAAGTCAATGAAAAATAGCTACCATTTTGATGCAATAGAGAACGATCCAGCATAATATACTGGAGTTCAGTGCACTTGTGTATAAACTCCAGCATATTATGCTGGACTGGTATACTTTGATGGCTCCAGTATAATATACTGGAGACTGGAGTACGAGTGCTCCAAACTCCAGTATATTATACTGGACTATTATACTTGCTGGAACTCCAGTATATTATGCTGGAGTTCTAGTGTATTTATGCTGGAGTTCCAGCATACTATCCTGGAACTCTAGTATAATATGCTGGAGTTCCAGTATAAATACCCTAGAACTCCAGCATAATATACCAGAGTATTTTATGAATTTTGAACCCCGTTTTCGCTCAGATTTATTTTTACATTAAAAATGGCTAAATTTTGATTACTTTTGAAATTGGGTTGAATGACTAGTTGTAAGTCTAGCTATTTTTAAAAATATCCCGGTTAGGTTTCTCCGTTTCTGTTTCTCCCTTTCTAATTCCCTATAGTGAAAGACTAAAGAGGTTTCTGTTGGGCCTTATTGGGTTGGGCTGGCAGGCATTACGGCAGTGTAGAGAATTAGATACACAACATATTGGGTTGAGCTGGGCAGTATAGGTCCAATAAAAAATTCTTTAAAAATTCGGTATTTCAGTATACCAAAATTTTAAGATCCTAATACCGAGAACCATACTGTTATACCAAAATATCAAATTATACAGAAATACCAAAAAAACCAAAATCGAAATACCGAATTAATTCGGTCCGGTTCGAAATTCGATTTTTTGGATTTTATGCCCACCCCTACTTCCTGTACGTGACTTCTGCTTGGTTGACTCCTGGTCGTCTTTTCTTAAATAAAATTCCTTTGATCAGATTTTGATCTATATAATTAGTCCATCCGCATATTGGGGTTGTCTGTGGACGAGCTTGATAAGCGGACTACGCCAGTTTGCAGGTTGAGAAATCTGAGCACCTAGGTCGAGGGGCGAACCCTTCATAGAGAGATGAAGATAAGATGCTTCGAGAACCATACCCAACCTTTACATCAGTTCGAAATGACGTCAAATTGTCATGCGTCATTATGGTGCACGTTCCCTATACGTTACTTCATTCCCCATGCCTCTTCGGTTTAGGAGTTGATGCGAAGGCATTTGGTTTTCTCGCTCAGGGTGCTTGTATTCTTATAAATAGAGAAGAGAACTTCTCATTTGGGTTGCTGTGTTTCTTATTAATCGTTCAAGAAACTCCAGACTTTTCCTTCCTCTCTCTTCAGATTCTTACATTTCCATCTCTTTTTTTTTCAAGTTCTTGCCATTGTTACCCCCTCCGCCTTAACACTTATCACATATATAACCAAAAGAAACATGGCTAGTGCACCTTCTAACTCCGATAGAGTCACCAGTACCGTTGCATCGAAAAGGGATATGCTCTCCCATGAAGAAGGGGCAGTCATTGTAGGAGATGAGAACTTTCCCACATTGGATGACATAATTCCACGCTCGAGGAAAACCAGGACCGATTTCAAGAGCTTACCTGACACCGATCCTAAGCCCGTCATTTCCGTAATGGATGTTGTGGCACTTGCTTCACTTAAGGCTAAGCAGAGGATTCCTGATCATATTGAACTCATTCTTGCGGGTAACGGCGTCGTGCAGATACATCTGTCACGACCCCAAACCACACCGGTCATGATGGTGCCTATCACAGTACTAGACAAGCCGGTTCAACACTAATAACATAAAGGTCTTTTATAAATTCATTTCCAAATCAGTTAAGAACATAATTCTTTCCTTTTAATATAACAAAATACACAGAAAAACCAATACGCAAATACATCCACATTGCCCAACCCAGGTGTCATTAGTCATGAGCCACTAAGATATTGTCCAGTACTGTCTAATCAATACAAGAAGAAAAGACTGAAATAAATAACACTAAGGATAAGAAGGAGAAAGGCAGGGCAGTGAACGTCGTGCGGCTACCTTGCTATCTCCGTAATTACTCAGAAGCTGCTGACAGCTCTTACCCTGATGCTCTAGCACTTGGATCTGCATATAAGGTGCATGGAGTAATGTGAGTACGCCAACTCAGTAAGTAACCAAAGTAAATAAAGGCTGAGTGCAGTGACGAGCATTTTAATCATATACATAATCTATCATAGAATCTCAATAGAAATATCAAAGACAAATCCGTAGTTCAATTTCAAAACAGCTCGTAAAACTTCAGTTTCAATGAAAAATTAAATAAAACATTTGTAGTGAAATCAGTAAGTTCATAAACAAGGTATCACACACACACACACACACACACACACACACATATATATAGCCTCTCGGGCAAGTCTCTCAGTCACTCGTGACTCAACTCTCATTAATCAGCACTCACACTCAGCACTCCCGCTCATTAAATATCTCACAATAATAATCGTTGCGGCGTGCAACCCGATCCGTAAATATATAGCCGACTGCGCTCACTGGGGTGTGCAGACTCCGGAGGGGCTCCTACAGCCCAACGCTATATCGCTGCGGCATGCAACCCAATCTAACATATCGCTGCGGCATGCAGCCCGATCCATATACATATAAATATCGCTGCGACATGTAGCCCAATCCAAAAGTATGTATATAATCCTTAATATCCGGCCCTCCGCCTCTCCCAATCATTAAACTCACAGCCACTTGGGCATTTCAGTGAAAAATTCGGGAACTCAGTAGAAACAACTTTCAAATATCTTTAAAAAAGTAGAGTAATGAAACTAAATCTAAGGTAAACAAGTAGAAATCATGACTGAGAATATGCTTTCGAATCAAAACAGTGTGAGGAAAGTAGTAAAATACCCCTGAGGGTTCAAATAATTCGGCACAAGGCCCCAAACATGGCATTCATCCCAAATTAGCAGATTCATTTCTAAAATACATAGATGTCATATAGAGTTTATCAAAATAAGCGACTCTATAGTTACTACGAGACAGACTAAGTCATAATCCCTGGCGGTTCATGTCCACACGCCCGTCACCTAGTATGTGCGTCACCTCATTTATCAAAACAGTATGAAAACTCAGGGTTTCATGCCCTCAGGTCTAGATTTACAATCGTTACTTACCTCAAAACGGATGAAATTCTACCCCGCGATGCCCTTGTCTCTCGAATTGGCCTCAACTCGCCCCGAATCTATCCAAAATCAGAATCATAACATCAATATAGGCTAATTGAACAAAGCCCAAGCGAAAGTAATCAAAACAACTCGAAAATCCCGAAATTGGCCAAACCCGACCTCCGGGCCCACATCTCGTAATTCAATAAAAATTACATCAATAGAATCCTTATCCTTCCACGAGTCTATAAATACCAAGAACATCAAAATCAAACCTCAAATGGCCCCTCAAATCCTCAATTTAAACTCTCCAATTTCAAGCCCTAATTCTCCAATTTTAACCTTTAAATTCCACTAATTTCATGTCTAATCAGTTAGAAATCACCATAGAATAAAGTATTGAGTTCAAAAACCTTACCTCCAATCGATAACCTTCGAATCCCTCTTCAAATCCTCTCAAAAAGCTCCAAGTCCGTACACAAATGATGAAATAAGGCTGAAAATCGCGAAGGGAAGCTTTTATAGTTTCTGCTCCAGGGATTCTGCACCTGCAGCCCTTTTCTCGCTTCTGCGGTCTACATAACCGCATCTGGGGTTTCCACTTATTTCCCTTAAACTGCCCCTGTGCCTCCCTACCCACACCTGCGGCTTCTAGCCTTCTCGCTGGTGGTTGCATCTACGGCTTCTTCCTCGCTCTTGCGGATGTCGCACCTACGGTTCCCACTCCGCAGGTACGATTATGACAGGAACAATAGTTGAAGCTGCTCAATAACAAAAACCAAAACTTTCCGACAACCTTTCGAAATCATCCCGAGGCCTTCGAGACCTTAACCAAAAATACGAACAAGTCATATATCAATATTCAAACTTATACCGACCTTCAGAACATCAAAATAATATCGAAACATCAAAACACCCTCGGATTCAAGCCTAAGGATTCCAAAACTTTCGAATTTCGCAAACGATCAAAAATCCTATTATACCTCATCCGAATAATCTAAAATTTTGCACACACGTCAAAACGGCACAACAGGCCTACTCCAATTTTCGGAATTCCATTCCAACCCCGATATCAAGATTTCCACTACTAATCGGAAAATGCTAAAATTCCAATTTCTCCAATTCAAGCCTAAATCTACCACGAACCTCCAAATTACATTCCGATCATGGTCCTAAGTCCCAAATCACCTAACGAAGCTATACGATTCATAAAAACCAAATTCCAAGATCATTTACTCACAAGTCAACTTGCGGTTGACATTTCCAACTAAAAGGCCAACTTAAGAGACTAAGTGTCTCATATCCCTCCAAAAATACTTCAAAATCGAACCAACCAACAAGATACAATGAAATGTAGCTGAACAATACATAAAGAAGCAAAAACGGGGAAAACGGGACGGTAACTCATGAAACGACTAGTCGGGTCGTTACAACATCGCCCGGGGTACTGCATTTTATGCGTAAACACTTCCCCTTCCTTCCCTGGAGGAGGACTTCTGTCGCTATTATGGGGTGTTCCTAGATCATCTCTCTCTATATATATACAAGCTCTTCCTCATGCTCGCCAAGTATGCGGAGCTGGCCAGCCGGGGGGTTTCTCTTTGTCACTTGTTTCACCTCTTCGTACCCAGTTTTTACAAGGGTACTATGATAAGTCTTCGTCACCGCGGGACCAAGGGCTTGATGGTGAAGATGGATGATAAGACCAATCGCCGCTTTCGGGAGAACTTCTTATTTGTGAGAACGAAGCACATGGTGTCAAATCCCAACAGGTTTCCTGAGGAGTGGAATTATGCCCGTAAGTTTTTATTTTTGTTTTTTTTAAAACGGCCTCTTGTTGTCCCCTTTTGGTGATCTGATTGTTCTTCCTTTCTCCTTTTTGCAGTTAAGAAGGCACCTCCTCCATTAGTTGCTGACATTCATGAGTGGGTGAGCCGGGTTTTCCCCATACGATGGGGATTCATGAATGCTCGCTGTTCCACAAGAGATTCGGGCGTAGACCTTCTGTTGATGAGTTATCTCGTCTTGCCCTTGGTCAATTCGCCCTTTGTTCTATATTTTCCTCTTTAGTTTAAGCTTTTCTTGCTGGTAGGTCACCTGATCGCGTGGAGGGCGAGGGCTCTCATACCTACTTTTCATCAATCAAGTATCTTGACCGAACCTGCACCAACTGTGGCTACAAGTGAGAGAGTTTAGGCCGCTGCTACTTTACAAACTATGACCTCTCCCGGACTCGGCCGTCATGAGGTTGCTCGTCAGGCGGAAGCTTTGATTCCCACAGTTCATTTTGTGGACGAATCATCTTAGGACTACGACGAAGAGGCTCCATTGAAAAGGCAGTTGTTTGGGTGCCCAGGACCGAGGGGCCTTCGAGGGGCGATCACGTGTTGGTAGTGTCTGAGCCTGCTGGTGATGTCAATTAGGTGGGAGACCGCATCCCCCTCAGGCGTGGAGGTGGTGCTCGTTTCTTGCATGGAGAAGTCTACCATGGTAGGGAAAAACTCGGAGTCTGCTTCAATCATTCCGAGTGGTCCATCGATTTCACAACAGGACCACGCTCCCTCTTCGGCTAGCGGAGGGCCAAAGGCGTAGTTGTAGATGACTATGAATCCGGTTCAGATATATACCCCAAGGATATAAGAATGTTCGAAACGGGGTTCACTTGGGTGGAGGAGGGAATGGATATTTCCTCCCGCGTGATCGAGATTGCTCCGGATTGCGGTTTGTTGGAAGACATGGTGAGCCTGGCACCACAATTGCCATCCTTTGTTCTTCTACTGAAAGCAGGTCCCTCCAGGAGATCAGTGATGTTGGCCAATCATGGGGCGTAGCCGGAATGACTTTGAGGGTGAGTTTATTGCTTTCTTCATTTTTCATCTTCTATTCTTGCTAACTTTCTCTCTCTGTTCTCTTTTCTTTCTTTAGACTTTTATTTCTGAAACTGAGAGTATCCTCCGTGAGGAGAGGCGAGCTACTGCTTTTCAGAAAATGGTTTCAAAATACCACAGATACTGTGACAAGTGCCGCGAGATGCAAGTGCGGCTCTGGGCAGGCAGCAATCCTCAGTCCCTTAGGAATGAGTTGAAGCGAAAGGACGAGGACCTGGTGCGGTCTATTAGCAGATGCAGCAAACTCAAGGGCTGTTTTGGGCAAAAGAAGAAGAACTCGAGGTGGGCAAACGGGCTGCCACTGAGTGTGTTGATCTTCAAGTGAAGGTGGTGGCCTTACGGTCGGAGCTTGAGTAGAGTGCCACTAGAGTCGCCGGTCTGAGTGTTAAATTGGCGGAGAAGGTGAAGTTGGCCTTAGGTGTAATAGGACTCCCAGTTACTGCGCGATCATATATTGAGGTGCTCCCCGCCAGTTTTGGAATGACGCGAGCTGGGTCGGGTCTCGATTCAAAAAGATGAAGGGCCCAAAAGTTTTCGAGTTGGAAAGAAATGCGGCTGAGCTGGAGAGTGCTGAGGGGGCCCGAGTAGTGGCCTTGGAGAGGGCTGCAGCACTGGAAGATTCTATCTGCGTTCTCTGGTATGAACATGAAATTACGATGGAACGATCGCTCTGAGGGAGGGGCAGCTTGATGAGAGAATTGGCGGGCTAGAGGGAGACGTCTCGACTCTGGGCAATCAAATTGCTGCTCTCGAGGCTGGGATGGCTCAATTGTTCTCTATGATTCCTCCTGTGTCTGCCTTTGTTGCCATTCCTCGCCCTTTGTGCGAGATATGGATCCATGTTAAGGCCTAGCGAGATATATATAAGGGTTTGTTGGTAGCGGGGAGTATCCCAGAAGCTGCTTTCAAAGAAGCTCGGGTTAAAGCGCGTGAGGCCCGGCTTGCCTGTGGCTATGACCCTGCAATGCTGGAGGCCGATGGAGATGATGAGGCCGAGGATGGACTTACCTTTGATGATGAGCATTCTGTTGAAGAGGGCGACGGTGGAGGTGAAGCGCTGAACCAAGTGGGGAGAAGGATGACGACGTGGATGGAGGTGATGCTAAGTAAAGCTTTTGTACTTAATTTTTCCTTTTGAATTTTGTTTTTCTGTACTTAGTTAGTTGTGTGGGAGTATATAATTATTTTTGAATGGAGTAGTTGGTCTTCCTTGGTTGTACGTCTTTGGCCTTTCCTTCTCTTTTCTATTTTCTAAGATCTTCTTGCATTAAGTCTCTGACTTTCGGTATTTAATTCGAGCGAGGTCGAATGTAGACTTGTTAATTCGAGCGAGGTCGAATGTAGACTTGTTGTAAATTCGAGCGAGGTCAAATTTAGATTTGTTGATTCGAAAAAAGCCGAATGTGAATTTGTTAATTCGAGCGAGGTCGAATGTAGACTTGTTGTAAATTAGAGTGAGGTTGAATTTAGATTTGTTGATTTGAATGAGGTCGAATGTAGACTTGTTGTGAATTTGAGCTTAGGTTGAATTTAGAATTGTTGTAAATTCAAGCGAGGTTGAATTTAGATTTGTTGATTCAAACGAGGTCGAATGTAGACTTGTTGTAAATTCGAGCGTAGTCGAATTTAGACTTGTTGTACATTGGAGTGAGCTCGAATTTAGACTTATTGTAAATTCGAGCAAGGTCAAATTTAGATTTGTTAATTCGAACGAGGTCGAATCTGGATTTATTATTCGAGCGAGGTCGAATGTAGACTTGTTGTAAATTCGAGCGAGGTCAAATTTAGACTTGTTGTTGATTCTAACGAGGTCGAATGTGGATTTGTTAATTCAAACGAGGTCGAATGTAGATTGTTGTAAATTCGAGCGAGGTCAAATTTAGACTTGTTGTAAATTCGCGCTAGGTCGAATTTAGATTTGTTATTCAAATAAGGTCGAATGTGAATTTGTTAATTCGAGCGAGATTGAATGTAGACTTAGAAAATAATTCAAGTGAAATCGAATGTACATTTCCTTTGCGTTGTCGTATGTGTAAATTTGGTGGGGTTGCGTAAGAATTTCATATGTTGCTTTTCTTACTCGTTTATTGGAGAATACATGTTGCTATACGGTCTGTGCATATATTCGAGAAGTCCCCGTCTATCTAGTCCCTTCATCGCTTGTTCTGGAGAGATAGTTGATAGGTCAAGCGATGAATGTCTTGCTCAAGCTTTGGGGTGTCTCGATGTATGTACGAGATCGAATTTTGGCTAGTTATGTCATCGCATAGTGGATTTGGCGAGCGCATGGGTGGGTTACGTGTTCGTGTTCTGTCAGCATGTTGGAGAGATTCTTATGTTTTTTGGTCTATTGACTCAGTCCCAGTCTACACAGAGTTTTCCATTATGGCGTTGAGTACC
>MU749676.1:32664-49165 GCA_026770625.1 Nicotiana glauca | reverse complement strand
GGGGGGGGGGGGGGGTTTACGTAGGCTTTGCGCACGACCGTTGCTTGGAGAGTAGTATGGCGTGGAGCATTTTCTTGGTGTGCTATTTTGATGGCGTTTGTTCCCTGTTAGCGTGTCGGTGAGCATGTCCCTTTTCCTATCCCACTGAAAAAAAATAATAAGTTAAAGCTAAACGAAATCGTTTGTTACCTCGACTGATTGGTTGATGAGTGGAAGGGAGCGACCGTGTTCCCTTCTTTGGCTATGCTTCATAGCTGCTATTATTGGTTGAGCTAATATTCGGCGGACTCGGATGGCATCTTGTGGGTCTGGCTTTTTTGTGCTAGCTTCAAATCCGATCTTAGCCTTGCTCTTAGCTTCGGCGTCAGTCGTAGAATATAAGTATGGTTGGACGTAAAGTTTTGTTAACATCGTGATTGGATTCAATACTATAAGAAAACAAAGATGGCTTCAATAATATCAAATGATAATGACAAATACACAAGGGAAAAATAATCGCCATTCTTGAACTAGATAGATATCCATACATTCGATAAAGTTGAATTATTGATACAATGCCAAGATCTTGAGATTTATCCTCCTTCTGGCGAAGAGTTTGGGGAGAAAGACCCTACTTTCTTTCAGAGAGATGTATATGTCTTTTTCTATTTCCATCAGCCCCCTTTTCTTATTTTCTCTCCTGATATTTATACAAAATACTTCCCTTATCCAGCGGTCCTTAGCCGGAATATCTAAATTCTTGGAATATCTTCTAGAATATTCCCCTGAAATGCCTAAGTGTCAAACTAGCCGCTCGAGCCGAACTGAGTGCTTGACCTCGATCGAAGCTGAGTCGTTCGCTGGTATAATACTTCCTGTACGTGACTTCGGCTCGGTTGACTCCTGGTCGTATTTCCTTAAATAGAATTCCTTTGATCAGATTTTGACCTTTACGGCCTCGCCACTGCCTAGAAGACATCAAGTGATTCCCATTTCACTCAATATTTCTCCTTCTCCATTCCAGTATGGGTGAATACATTACCGGATTGTTAAGCCTCTTCGTTCTTGCGCCTCGTCCCTTCATTAAATTTATTTCCCTATATTACATGTCAATATAAACAACTCACGCTGATTACTACTATATCCCATCACCAAATATGATTGCTTGTTTACCCATAAGACGGTACAGTTGAATTTATACGTAGTTTATGGACAAGTGAATTAATTTGATAAAAAAAATAACAGACGAATTAGACAGAAATATAAGACTTAGCCTCGAAATTAAAATGAAACCGCAGATATCTCGATCCCGCATTTAGAACTATCGAGGGCAGTAAGAACAATATAAGTAAACAAGAAAGTAAAATGTTATTGAGCTTTACATAGAATATAAGGTATGCTTGTCAGAAAATTTGTTGCCTTATAATGATGGCAGAACTCACTATTTATAGATTCACCTAGGGAACAAGGTCCTAGATATAAGCCCCTCTTTAATTACAATTACGAGGGTCATTGAAAAATATGTAATGGTATGCAGTAAATGTCATATTCTCTATAACGGATAATACACTTAATGTTGTAAAATATTCTTCATTGAATGTTATTGGATGACAGACATTTACTTGGAATTTATGAATATCATTCTTTCCAATGACAAGCGAGACCATTGCTTTGAGTTTGACTGTCTTCTGTTTTCGGCTCCAGATGACGCTTTCTCATGCGTTTATTAAATATGAATATATTTTACCCTATACCACCCATGAATTAATTCAATAGAAGATGACAGTCAATATTTTGTGGTCACTACTATACATTCGAAAATTGGAAGATAAGCAACATAACACGTAACAAGCCACACAACTAGCACCGATGAATGTGGTTGGATAAATATAATCTTTACCGTTAATCAAATGTTTCTAATTCAAGCATTAGTAATGGATTAGTGAATGCGGTTGGATAAATATGATCCTTACCATTAATCATGTGTCTTAAATTCAAGCATTAGTAATGGAAATATAGCTCGCAGAGAGCGTTTTCTCTTTTAATTGGTTCTACATGGTCTGAATTTACATTAGTCGAGCTAGTAAATACTCGATGGATGGTTAAACAAAAAAAAGTTAAAGAACTTGTAGGCCAATTATTTTTCACAACCTTAATTTGTGTAATAATTTTGAGCTAATCCACTTTGCTTTACCATAGCATTGTTTAGAGTTAACAGTGTTGAGTTATAATAGAAGCTCTACTTTGAACGTGTTATAGTGCTAAAAGAAAAGGCCGGTCTAAACGAATATATGGATAAAATTGTAGTAATGAACATTAGAAATAACATGGATCGGTCGGATGTATTTTATCTGTTTGGACAAAGTTGTAATAGGTTTATTTATATGGGTCCTTATAAACTGATGTAGCATACCAAAAATTGCAATTATCGGATTTCAGTTGCCATGTCAGATTTTCGGTGGGTATATGTTGAGGGAACAGCCAAAATTTAAAGTTATAGTCTATTGGTTGAGTTATTTTAAAGTAACAAATAAAAGTTGAGTGATATTTATGAAATTAGCATTTAGTAGGATGACCACGACTGAAATTACCCCATGTTTTTTTGTTTGTGGAGTACTTGAACGAAAAAAGAACTAGCATGATTAAGTTGTCATTTCATTCTTCAAATATAGAAATGAAGAGATATATCAATTAGCAGTAACTGAAATCTTTTGGCCACCATTACAATGACCAGGAATGCCGCAAATAAAATAGTATGCGCCCTTGCCAAGAGTTACTCTATCATTTCCAGAACTAAGTGTTTTCCCTGAAGCATTACAAGTACCGTAATTAGCCTTGTTCACTATCACCACATTGTGAACACCTTTAGGATATTTAAATACTGCAAAAAAAAAAAAAAATTAAAGTCATGAGGTAATAAACTCCTATTTAATGACATAAACAGTTAAAAAAAAAAACTGACTAATAACAAAAGAAAAAAATGTAAAAAAAAAAACAAATAATGGGTGTTAGTATCATACCAAGCACATCGCCAGCTTTGAAATTCTTGCCATTAGGCCAGCTACTAACACCCAAAGTCCAGCCATTGCCATCTCCAACATTGTAAATAGCTGCATTAGTTATTTGAATAGTAAACAACACCGTAAATATGACACATAAAATTGCAGACCCTTGTTTTCCTGGCATATTATTTAACTTTGTAATTAGTAATTTTTTTTTTTTTTGGATAGAATTCTATAGTAGAGTTGGGGGATGGAATTTATTTTAAAAAGTGTATTTCAAAGATTTAGAAGTTAGCTGAATGCATTGAGTTACAACTTTGTGGCTTTTTTATAGTGGTACTAGCTAGACTGCCCAATTAATGCTATTCATTTTCTAGATTTTGACAATCTTCTTTTGGGCATTCAATGTAGATTTCATGAAATCTACCCATGTTGAATGGTGGAAAAGTTCGACTTTTTCGTTCAATATTTTTTTTTTCCTTTCAAGTATGGACAATTTACAGATAGGAGCTCAAATAACCGTTTAGGTGAAGTTAAATGAGCAAAAAGCAAATCGGTACGTCGCCCGAAATTAATTATATTTATTGGCCAAAATTAGTGTATAAAATATGTATATTATACGTATGTTTCCTAAAACTCGAATAACAATTAAACTTATATTGTGGTTTTAAGGATACTTGATTTCACTTAATACCAATTGATTAACTTAGAGATAAATGATGGGAAAACAAGAATGTAAAACAAACCATTGCTTGGATAATGCCCTCGAGCTGAAGAACCCTCGAGAGTAGTGAAGTAAGAACAGTTAAAGAGCAGTAAGTTGATGAGCAGAAGAAAGAAATATTATATTGCCTTGATGTTCATGAATGTAAGGTCTTTACGAATGATGGGGACCGCTCTTTATATACTAGAAGAATCCTAATTATGGTATTCTAATTACGGAAGTAAATCCCATGATTGATACAAATAATCGTCCTTGATTTGATCTGTTCTGAGATTTACATTGTGATCTCCAATCGGTTATGGATATTTTCCTTTCCCTTATTGCCTTTCGCTTGAAGCTGATCATATCTGGTCTCGATCGTTGGGGACCTCGATCTCGACGGATACCTCGATCTCCGAACTCGGTACCTTGTCTTCTTGCTCATGCCTGATCCATTACGAGGCAGACCCTCGACGCAGTTCTCTGATCTCGAAATAATAGTAAAATCGGGCAAGCTTGATTTTACCCGTATATAGATAGTCCCCTCGTTTCTTGGAGTGTAATAAGAAGAAACTAACTAAGTCTTCAATTTTGTACATCGACCAATTACGACGTCACCCTCGTGACGTAAGCGGCGGAGGCAACTTAAGCATCGCGTCTTTATAGTTTCCAAGACCATTAATTAGTGCCAGTTAATGGTCAGCCACTAGTGTTTTAAAACCGTCATAGCAGATATTATAAACAGACCATCTTCACAATTTTTCCGAACTTTACTTTCAAAAATTTTCCTATTCTTCAAAAACTCTTCTACTCCCTTCAAGCTTATCAATTCTGCAGGTTCTTCAAATCCCGTTTGCCAATCTTTTCTTAAAACAATAAGTTTCATCTTCTTCTTTCTTTGAACTCATATAACAATGGCGAAAACATCTAAAATCGTTCCCGAAAACAAAAAAATTCTTCATCGCAGCCAGCTGGCGATAAAACGCCGATGGAGCCACGTATCGAGGCATGTGTTCTGGGGTCGTGCGATCTTACCTCTGACTTCAAAGTCGAGAAACCGTCTTCGGTCCCTGGCCGATGTGAGCCCATATTGAGATATATATGCTCGATAACCGAAGGCGATCTCGAGCAGGTGAAAAAGGATTGCCACTGGAAAAACAAAGAGGTAGTGGTTCCTACCCTCGAGGAGGATATTACCACTCATGTGAAAGAGTTTTTAAGTGTTTACATTTATCCTTTCATGTTGGGTCCCATCGATCCTATTATTATCGACTTCTGCCATCAATACAACATAACCCTAGGACAAATCCACCCCTTTTTTTGGCGCATCTTTATTTTGCTCCGATCCTATGTAAGCAAGGTTGAAGGGATGTTTTTCACCCTCGATCATCTCATTAGACTGTATAGCCCTCTTCTCTTTCGAGGCAGATTAGTATGGCTTCAACGGCGAGCCACAAAGGTGTTGTTCTTGAGCATTGACGAGGATAAAGATCAAGAATAGATGGGACGGTTTGTCCGAGTGAGGACTTCTGACATAATCCAGGCCGAGAAAATGCCATTCACTGAAGAATGGAACATGAAGCGTAAGTACAAACCCACCAATGGCTTCTATTGATTGTTTTTCTTCTTTTACCTTTTCTGATCAACATTCTTTCTTATGATGCAACGGTCTCTTGGGTGCCCAGTGCAATCCTGAACCTTGAAGGATGGGCTCGGAAACTGGCCTCGACTTCTTCCTACGCTAAGTGCTCGTGGCGCAATTTGGCCAAGGGCCGATGGGAGGCCAAAAATCATGGCTTCTCTATCCGTGTTTGATGGCTTTTTGTGAAATGTTTCTTTTTTATTTTTACTTGATTTCCTCCCATACAGGTCTCGGAGACAAAGTTGTCATGAAGTCGCCCCCACCTGGGGAAGATGATCCTCGAAATCGGCAAAGGATAAAAAGAGAAAAATGGTCTCGCCTTCCGATACTCCAAACATAAGAAGACCAAGGCTAGTAAGTCGAAGAATGACTCCGTCGCTCTGTCTGCTGACGTTGCCCAAAATATACGAGATGAAGAAGAAGAGGGAGAAGAAGCTGACTATGAGCAGGTGGCTCGAAAGAGGGGAAGTGAAGAAGTTTAAAAAGCAGTTGAGGCGGTGATGGTCGAGGAGGCTCATCTTCGATCGAGGAGATCTCATAAGATGGTCCAAGCAAAGTTCCCGGGTCATCGGGGGCTACCGATGAGTGTGCTTGACCGTTGTGATGAACAATCGATGGGTGTGCCTGAAGGGTTCGATTCAAAGGCCCTCCGAAAAGGATAGAGTGCCCCAAGTGTCTTGCTTGAGGAAATCAATATTGATGATTCGCCGCCCCTTCCCACATTGTCTGAGGGTCAATTTCGGGAGGCTCAGGCTATGGAGACCCCGATGTGGGAGTGGCCTACGAAGGGGATGACTTATTTCGTGGCTGCTTCATAGTGGTCGATGATGTTTCCGACCTGGACGCATCGATCATTTTCGATGAAGCTCAGCCACTCCTGAACCAGGTATATCTCAGCCCCCGTTATTGGGTTTACGTTTGCTTTTATTTCCTTTTATCTACTTTTTTTCCTTTCTCCACAGGTCGTGACGCTTAATTGAGAAGCATTTTCCAAATCCCGAGCTAAGGTGAACTAGTGTGAGGCCGATCTCAAAAGGCTCACGAAGGACAGAGACGCTGTCAAACTCCTTTATGTGCAAAGAGAAGAGGAGATCAGGGACCTCTGAGCTGAATTGGCAACAGCACATAAAGAGCAGATCGATCTCATCGAGCAGGTAATGTAAATTTTGTGAGCTTGAAATATCAATTTGATATTGGTGACTAACACTAAGATCCTGCAGGTTTAGCAGAAGACCGAAAAAATTGAGCAACTTAGCGAGGAAGCCGAGAGGAAAGAGGAAGAGATTTTGGGGTGGATGCAGAACATGGACCACCTCGCCTCAGAGAGAGATACCGCTCAAGCTAGCTATCTTCGGCTGAGCGTCAACTCCAAAGCATGAAGGAAGAGAGCTAGGTTCGAGCTAAGAAAATTGAAGATCTTGAGACTCGGTTGGCAGCTGAGCTTGCAAAGGCTGCATCTGTAGCGAAAAGAGTAAAGGCCGACGTGCAGGCGGTCATGGTCGTCTATCAAGCAATGTCGAAGCCGCTAACGGTCGAGCAAAGGAAATTTCTGATGCTTCTTAGGTTCTATTATCCTGTATTGTCGAGCATGCTAAGTGCCACCCTCTAAGAGAGACTCTCGAAGAGATTCATGCTCGTAGTTTTGACCTCAGGACCGATATTGAGAATGCAAAAGTGCTAGAGGCCGAACCGAAGCTTTCCTCTCTGATGATGATGACTCCGGGAGTGCGAGCGGAGAAGATGAAGATGAAGCTTCCCGGGAAGATTAGGCACTTAGAATATTTTTTTCTTTTTTGGATTTTTGTGTAAGACCCTGAGTGGTCTCTGTAAATACTTTTGCATATATGAAAGATCCTTTTTCTTTCTGTTTTGTCTCTGATTTCTGTTTCGTGAAAACTTTGTTTTTCTTTTGACTTATGATAATTCTGATATACTTTAGGTCTTGTGAGAAATTTGACTCACTTTGTTGCCTTGTGAAAATTTGTTTGAAATTGGATTACTACAGGTTCTATAGTCGAGTGAGCACTTGCTCGAACTCGGAGTAGAAGAAACCCTTAAGTTTTGGTTAAGCGAGGGCGGTTCCTCGAGCTTGACAATGTAATGGCCCTTAGGCTATTGAATCGGGCTGATATGGCCTCAAAATAGTGGCTTTTTACCTTTTTCGACTTAAAAGTTTAATCATATAAAAATTTGTTATGCCTTAGCAGAAGATAAATCTATACCCATTAGGATTCAGTGTTGTTAAAAATGTTGTTATGCCTTAGCATATGTTTGTTCAATTTGGTACCTCTTAAGGTTTTTGAGGGTCGATATTATCGAAAACCTAGGTAAATTTGTCGAGGGTAGCCCTTTTTTTAACATCGGTTTTATGAAAATATTTGAAGGCCTATTTGATTACGGATTTCGGATATCTCCGAACCGTGTTAGTTTGGCCGTATCCTTTAACTTGATATTTGCCCATCGGGCTTGTCTCTCTATTATCCCGAGTAGGGTGGTCGTGGCCCAAAAAATTGAGGATTTCCTTTTTAAGGTCTTAAGATTTCGAAGTTTAACAAGTTGAGCATGTCGATTTTCGAGCGGCAGTCCCCGAGTACGGGGTTAATTTCTTGTGCTTTAGTTAGGATTGGCTCTTGACCTGGTTTCCGCAATGTATCGTAAGTACGAAATTCTAAGGTAGAAATATCACTAAGGCATGGAACATCTGACAAGGAAAAAGTATTTCTTTCAATAGATCATTCATGCGCACATGTTTTGTCATTAGGGATCTGTTGATCTCCATGGGCACGATTCGTTTGACCATTTGGTCCTTTACAAAATTTTCCTACCGAGACCCTGTTGACACGAAGCATTTTCCTTGAAAACATAACATCCGAGGGCGATGCCCCCAATATTCGAGGTTGATTGTAAAGAAGCCTCGAATACTGTTGAATTGTCCCCAGGTAGCACATATAACTGTTGCCTCGTTAAAAACCTCACCGAAAAAACCCATATGGGATAAAAACCGATCTAAGGGAAAAAGAGTGCAACGCGTGCTTTAAAACCTAAGGTCTTCATGTTGAAGAGCTTCTCGACGTCTTCGATCGTACACCTGCAATAAGTTAGTATCAAATACAAATGAAAAGTAGAAAGTCATACCTTAGAAATAATATCGTTTGAGGAGTAATATGTTCCAATTATTTGGCAATTGTTCGCCCTCCATTGTGCCAAGTTTGTAAGATCCCTTTCCAATGACACCGAGGACCTGATTTGGCCCTTCCCAATTTGGGCCGAGTTTCCATTCTTTTGCGTCTCCAGTATTGAGGGTGACTTCACTCAGAACTAAGTCACCGATTCGAAAGTGGAAAGATTGGCTTTTCGATTGTAGTATCTTTCAATGCGCTGCTTTTGTACTGCCATTCTAAAGAGCGCGACCTCCCGTTTTTCATCTAACAATTCAAGGCTTGTATTCATAGCCTCGTGATTCGACTCTTTTGTTGTATATCGAAACCTGATGCTAGGTTCCTCAACCTCGATGGGGATTAGAGCTTCGGTGCCATACACTAAGGAAAATGGCGTTGCCCTTGTGCTAGATTTTGACGTTGTTCGATACGCCCAAAGAACTTCGGATAAAACTTCTCTCCATTTTCCCTTAGAGTTGTTCAATATTTTCTTTAGATTCTAAATAATGGTCTTATTTGTTGAGTCGGCCTGTCCGTTCTCACTAGGATGATACAGTGTCGACAATATTCTTTTTATTTTGTGATCCTTGAGGAATTTTGTTACTTTGCTGCTGAAAAACTCTTTTCCATTATCGCATACTATCTTAGCAGATATCTCGTATCGGTATATGATATGATCCCAGATGAGATCAATAACTTCTTTTTCTCTGACTTTCTCGAAAGCATGTGCTTCAACCCATTTAAAGAAATAGTCTATCAAAAATATAATGAATTTAGCTTTACATGGGGACGACGGCAGAGGGCCAACAATATCCATTCCCTATTTCATGAACGACCATGGGGATATGATTGAATGAAGCTGCTCCATGGGCTGATGAATCATCGGTGCATGCCTTTGGCATTTTTCGCATTTTCGAATGAACTCCTTAGTATATTTTTCCATACTGTCCCAATAATATTCTGCTCTGATGACTTTGTGAACCAGTGATTCGACACCGGAATGGTTCTCCCAAGGGCCATCATGAATTTCTTGTAGGACGTAATTAGTGTCTCCCGGACCCAAGCATATTACCAGCGGCCCATCGAACATCCTTCTGTATAATGTTCCATCTTCGGCTAATGTAAACCATGCAACTTTTGTTCGCAGAGTCCTCGAACATACTTCTGTATAATGTACAAGAAGTTCCCTATAAAATGGTCTGAAATGATACTCAATTGGCACAACAACACTAAGAGTCTTTCTTTTATATAATTCTTTTGCATATCTATTTAATATATTCATTCTTAAAAAATGTCAGGAGGAAACAGAGTCACAATTTTTGCCGTAGCTGTGACGCTATGCGTCGTTCTTCAAACCAGCATTTCAAATGCAGCTACATTTCCTGCTGGTGGCGTTAATGGTTGGGGTTTCAACATGAATGGTTGGCCTAATGGCCAGACTTTCAAGGTTGGCGATGTCATTGGTAAGCATTCATAAACAAATTTTTTTATATTTCAAATAATTATGAAAAAGTGCTTCTATTTCACAAAAATTAACGTTTCTCTATTTCTTTTCTTTTTTCTTTCCTAAAATACAGAATTTAAATACACGGCTGGGATGCACAACGTTGTGAAAGTGAGCAAGGCAGGGTTTGACGCTCGCGATGGTACTGGAGGACAAGTTTTTAGTTCAGGAGACGACAAAGTAACACTTGTACAACGAACACAGTACTTAATTTGTACCATCGGGCCACATTGTTCTAATGGCGTTAAGGCTGCTGTTACTGTCAATTAATTTATTTTAAATTAAAGTGCATTTATTAAAATATTATTATTATTTCATTCCAATTGTTGTACTTTGGAGTATCAATGATATAGAATGTTTTATTTCATGATCCATATTAGGGGTGTGCATTCGATTTATCGATTCGATTTTGACCCTTATCAATAATTACTTATTGGTTATCGATTTATACATACACTTATCGTTATCGTTTCAATAAGGTTTCGATTTTTTCGATTTCGATTTATCGATTTTTGGGGCTTATCGATTCGGTTATCGATAATATCAATAAGAAAATTTGCGAAATTCAACGAAAATATTTTTGCACAAGACCTTCAATAACTTATCACAATATGAAACTTTAACTACATGTTAAGCATATCCCGGATTTTTTCAGATGCTGGACAAGAAGATGTGCACATTAATTTAGCTACACAATTTACTGAACCTGCAGCGACTGAATACATAAAAATACAAAAATGAAGTATTTGAGAAGTATACCCAAGTCAGTTATTGAAGGTCTTGTGCAAAAATATTGCAGCATTGACATACTGGCTTAGCTGAAAGCAAAGTGCTCTCTTTCAACAAATTATTATCAGTAAAATGCAAGAGAAAAACACCATCTGATAGATACATCTATACAACATTTGAATACCATTATGTGCAACAATAGTGACAAAAGAGAATGAATCTGCAAGTTCTTTCATAATGTAGCACTTCAACCAAGTTGATGAACTTTGGTTATTAACTTTAATTCATTTCTGCATCACAAAGCAAAAGCTACAAGAACAAGAGAATTACAGGCAGAAAGACGGAAAGAAACCTAGCTAATAATGAGTAGCAGCATAGGAGTGGCCAGTACAATACCGTCGCAGCTGCCCTCGCAACATGCGAATTTGGATCTTACCCAACACAAAGTGTACCATCAGTAATACTAGCCATATTCATATGGGACAGAAGTATCCAACGTAAGAAAATTAAAAGCTAGCTACTACATTTTGAGAACAAGTTCTCTACATTAATGGAGTCCATAAGATGGAGAAAACCGAGTCTGAAACCAATTCAAACTAAGGCAAAATTAGCAATGGAAGCAGCTGAAGAAGAGCCATTGAGTCCATCTGCAAATGGGCAGCAAATCAAGAATCAACCCTCAAGTTATTAAAGAGAAAAATATTAAGAACTTTGTAAGAAACACGTCGATATATATTCACATGAAAAGTGAGTGCAAGAACGCTTGACACACTTTTCGTTCTATATATGTTTCTGAAATTTAACATAGTCAGTTCACTACTTCAATTGACCATTACAATCTTTTTAATGAAACAATGCATAAAACATCATAGCATTGGCCGTTTATGCTAGTTTAGTAGTTTTCAGAGAAGTCATTTAAAAAGAAAAATGATATTCATACTAGATGAGAAAACTTGCCTTGATACTTCCTCATTGGAGTCTTTCCCACTAGTAACAACCTGATCAGAATGCATTTCTTGTTGGGCTTGAGACCATTTGCGCATGTGAAATGTTTAGGAACGTTCTGACATGGGGTATAATCATTTACAGACAGAGTTCTTATTCTTTAAAATTTCAGTTAACTAAGATAAAAGTAAGAACAATGGGGCACATGCTTCCTTTGGACTGATGATTCTTGAAAAGTTAGGGTGAAATTAATGAGTTTTGAGACTTACCAAGAAACCATATGTAAGGCAATATGGTCTAATAGTGCATACAAATTTAGAATGACCAAAAGGCTCGTGAGCAGCAGCTTTTGCATCAACAGAAGCCTTGTTTGGCAACTTGATGCTGGGGCTCGGCTTTTCTGTTGCATCATCAATAAATTAAGTTACTAGGAATCGATCTATAGTTGTTGTTTGAAAGTAAAGTTCTAAAAGAGGGAAATGGAAGTTACTAGGAATATATAATTTAGGATACTTATCACATACTTGAAAAGATGAATTAGCATAATTCAGAAGAAAAATGGAGAACTTACATAGCGGCTAACAAACTCTAGCAAACATCGTCGGTGGAAGCTTCTTTACCAATATTACTAAAATCTAATAAGAATATATATTAACAAGTCAAGCAATTAATATATTATTTAAATATCTTAAGCAATACAATAAAATTAATTAAAATATATATACCTTCCTCGAGTGTCTCGAGAAAATCCAAATCTTCCTCAACATTTACAGGAAGCGATTCACTCTGAAGCTAATCTTGAAGGCACACTAGAGTTTCAACCAATTTAGGAGTTAATGAACTTTTGCAAACAACCACTCCGAAGCCAATCTTGAAGGCACACTAGAATTTATCGACAGTGCAGCAACCAAAACAATGTAATAGTACTACTGTTGCGGCGCGCAACCCGATCCTTTATCATTTATACTGTTGCGGCGTGCAACCCGATCCAATATAATAATTGTTGCGGCTTGCAACCCGATCCAATATAATATTTATCGCGGCGTGCAACCCGATCCAATATATAATAACTGTTGTGGCGTGCAACCCGATCCACATATACATATATATAAATAAAAGTGTTGCGGTGCGCAACCCGTTCCAAATATACCGCTCACAGTAATCATAACAACAATCCCGGCAAAGGATTAACCATAAGTTACTCTATCCCGGCAAGGGAACTCGACAGTACAAGTATATACGTCCCGGCAAGGGAGAATCAGCTATAACCAATCTCAATTCAACTTCTAATCAATTCTATTATCACCATTTCTAACTCATAAGTAACTTCTACGAAAATGAACTAAGCCTTTGCTCAATACCTCGAATTTACTCACTATTGCAACCATAGTATTATTCAAGAATACAACAAATATCAATTTAAGACTCACGGTCATGCTTGACACCAACGTATAGATACCTGTCACCATGCCTATACGTCTTACTCAACAAGAAACACATAGCAAATATGACTCAACTCCTAATCCCTCAAGCGAAGGTTAGACCAAACACTTACCTCAAACTTCCACGGGCAATTCAATCCTCAATCACCACCTTTCCTTTCGAATTCGACTCCAAATCAATCATATCTATACATAAATAACTTCATAATATCACTAGATGCTAAACAATTCGAATCCAATGCCTAATTTAAGCTTTCCAATCATTCTTCCCAAAAACTCAAAAATTGACCCCGGGCCCGCTTGGTCAAAATACGAGATTCAGACCAAATAAAATTTCCCATTCACCCGCGAGCCCAAATATATGATTATTTTAAGAATTCAACCCCAAAACGAGGTCTAAATTACAATTAAGATAAAAGTCCTAATTCTACCCAAACCCCTAATTTTCTACCTTTACTTTGATGTTTTAGGCCTAGAAATTCAATAGATGTTGAAGAAAATGGAAGAAAACTAGTTAAAGATTACTTACTGAAGAGATTATGGTGAAGGATTGCTTCAAAAATCGTCTAATAGCTTTGGAGAAGAAGGGGTTTGTGAAATATTTGATAAATCTTGTAATGCTACTGTTTTGGGTCTTTTTAAAATAGCTGGGCAAAATGGTCTATGCGATCGCGAAGAAGGTCATGCGATCGCATAGGGTAAGGGTAAGTTGGTCATTGCAATCGCGGACAGGGTATTGCAAACTCATAAAAGAAACAGGCTCCCTTCCCAGGTTTGGTTTTTATGCATCGCGATCTCGTAAGAGGAGATGCGATCGCATAGAACAAATTGTGGTTACTCTATGCGATCGCGGAAGGACCTATGTGATCACATAGAACTAAACAGGTCACCTAAGAACTTACACTATGTGATCGCGAGTCTGCCTATGCGATCGCATAGCACTAAATCTCAGAACACCAGAACTGCTATTTCTGCAACTTTTTCTTAAGTCTAAACCTTCTGAAACGCACCCGAGCTCTCAGGGCTCCTAACCAAACACATGTACTAACTCAACAGCATTATACGAACTTATCTGTGCGATCAAATCGCCTAATTAACCTAAAAAATAATGAATCAAACCTCAAAATCAAGAACTTTTCCTCAAACTTAATCAAGTTTCAAACTTAGAAATTCAAATCCGAATCACGTGAAACGTCGTCTGTTTTTAGCCAAATTTTACAGAAAGGACTTAAAACATATATAAGACCTGTACGGGGTGCCGGAACCAAAATATGGTCCCGATACCATCGCTTTCTAATCAGATTTCGTTTTAATTTTTCCTTAACAATTGCAGAAAAATAATTTTACTTAAAAATTTATTTCTCGGGCTTGGGACCTCGGAATTCGATTCCGGACACACACCCAAGTCTCATATTTTCCTACGGACCCTCCGGGACCGTCGGATCACAGGTCCAGGTCCGTTTGCCCAAAATGTTGACCAAAGTCAAATTTATTCATTTTAACACTAAAACTTAGCATTTTTCACCAAATTTTATATTTAAACTTTTCGGCTATGCGTCCGGACTGCGCACGCAAATCAAGGCAATTCTAAATGAGGTTTTCAAGGCCTCGGAGACACAAAATTCAATCAAAAACAGGTGATGATCCTTTGGGTCGTCACAACAACCTTCCCATCCTCACCAACCCACCCCCACCCCGCCCCCACCCTAAATAAAAATATTATTAATACTACTTTCTTTTCATGTTATAGATAGGTATTTTTTTGCATTTCATCAAATGAGTATTTTTTTATATGATTAAACAATTATTTTTTCATTTCAACAAAAAAAAAGTACTTCTTTTCATACAAAAAATATTTTCTTTCATTTCAATAAAAAGGTATTTTCTTTTCATGATGTAAAAAAATAATTATTTCAAAAAAATCAGTATTTTATTTTCATATTGTAGAAATAGTACTTTCTTTTTTTAACCAAAAAAAGAGTATTTTTTTATTAGTTATGGAGCACAAATTTTAATATTATTTTTGCGTAAAAAAGTAAACAACACATTAGTTCCTCTAGATTTGTGTGAATTCTTATAAAATAATTAAATTTTTGAAGAAAATAAAGTCATGATGAAAAGCATTGGCTATTTGAGGAGGGGGTGAGCAAGGAAACATGGAGACTTTGAGGAATGCGGGGTGAAGAGAGTAACATAAAAATTTTCTACTCTCTAATCAAACATTAAAAATATTTTTCTAGAAAAAATTTTCCACTTACAAATCAAACAAAAGAAAATAAGTAATAAAATCACTCATTTTTCATGCAAACATTTTCTAAGAAAATATTTTCTATTGAAAACATTTTTCTTCCTACCAAACACACCCAAGTTGTTACTTCATTCTTACTTTTGTCACAATCCACATTCGATGAACACTTATGACTGAACAAAAACTTTTGTACCGATTTAGAAGTGTTCCAGATAGCAAATTGATGTACAAATCACAATACCGCCGCCTCAATCACATGGAAACTAAAGCAAATAAAACATACTCCGTAAGCAATGAGAGCATCCGGCGCTTGGATTTTTTTAAAATTTTGTTATGAAAACATTAAGTAAATAATTTTGTTAATAAACAAGTGAATCATGGAAAAACAAAACAAGTGAATACCAGTTTACCCTCAAAATGGGATAACAATTGAATTTGTACGTAATTTTAAAGATATGTGGATTAAATTGATACAAAGCGATAAATTGAATTGTAATAAAGATAAAGTATGAAAAGTAAATTCTGATAGAACAGTAACAAACTTGGGAAGTGAAACACCATTGAACAGAATGCACTTCAATCTGTATTAGAACACAGTTGAATAAGAACTTTCACGAAAATATAACAGTATATTGCTTTGGGATTCGTGTAATGATCCTTTTACAAATAATCAGACCCGCTTTATATAGTAGGGGGTCCTACTTTAGATACAATTTTATAAAAGGTAAAAATCTCATCATTTGCCAATTAGTCGGCTTCTCATCGATACGTGCCGAGATTCCGCTGTGATACCCGACCGTATACGAATATTTCGGCCTTCCATTATTCGATCTGGCTATGTTTCCTCGAGCCCATTCGGGGCAAGGTCAATTCTAAGGTCGTGGACTTGATGTTCTCAAGGTCGGGCATTCTGACCTCCTATCCTGGTTCGATGGAATCCAGTCAATCTTCAACCCATCACATTTCAATCTCGTTCTGTCATGCAATAGTTTAGCCCGATTTCGACCGTATACAACTACCAAGCTGCCACTGAGTAAATACCTTTCAAATGAGTTTCACGCCGCGAATTTAAATTAGCCGGGCTAGTCGGTAGAAAATACCATATGATTATAAAAAAAAAATACTTGTCCAATGAGTTGGGTTTGGGGG
>MU749676.1:7323-31514 GCA_026770625.1 Nicotiana glauca | reverse complement strand
GGGGGGGGGGGGGGGGGGGGGAGGAGAATGTAGCCTTTTTATATATTTTGTATGTTAGGAACTCTCATTTCGAAAAAAAAAAATTACATCCATGTGCTATAATTTGATTTTGAGAATAACAAATTAAAATTTGAGTGCACATTAATTAATAATAATTAAGAGATTAATATTTGTTAGAAAAAAATATTTATTGATTTAATATAAATTCACGATAAGATTTGTATTTTTGGCATTTTATAAGGGTTTGTACAGAATACCCCCTTCCCCCCACTTGCCATGTAGGATGTAGCTTATGAAAGATATTAAGAATTTTATTAGTAATTTTTTTTAATGTGCCAAAAAAAATTATAGGACATAACAAACTTGAATAAGCCATTATCTCTTCGAAATATAGAGGAAAATTTAAAATTTACTTCTACTTTCCTGTTGAGATAATTGATTCTCACACTAACTCTCATGGTTTCTGTAACGACCAAAATGGTCGTTTTGCGATCTATATCCTCATTTTTCTAATTAAGACTCCCCGTATGTATTTTCATTATTTTATGACTTGGGGATGGTTGGCTTAGATTTGGAAGAGTTCGGGTTGAAATCGGAATACTTAGTTCCTTAATTATGACATAAGGTGGCCAAGTTTGACTTGAGTCAATATTTTGAGTAAAGGACCTCAGAATCGGGATTTGAAGGTTCTAATATGTTCTCGTATGATGATTATGGACTTGGGAGCATGTCCGGATGTTGATTCGGAGGTCCGTAGGTCGTTTCAGCCTGAATTGGCGAAAGTTAGAAAGTTGAAGGTTTAGAAGCTTGAGAAGTTTGACCGAGAGTTGACTTTATTGATATCGGGGTTGGATTTCGATTTCGAGAATTGGGATAGGTCCATTATTTCATTTATGAATTGTACGCAACATTTGACATCATTCTGAGTCTATTTGATAGGAATCAGACGCGCGAAAGTGTTTTTAGAAGTTCTTGAGTTTCATGATTTAATTCATGTGTTTAGGCGTCCGATTTTGATTCGTGATTCTAGATGTTATTTTGGTATTTCGATCGCGCAAACAAATTCGTATAGTATTTTTAGACTTGTGTGGATGTTTGGTGTGAAGCCTCGAGGGCTCGGGTGAGTTTCGAACGCGTTTGGAGTGTTGGAAGAACTTCAATTTTTCTAGTTTTTGGTCTGGTGCTTCAAATCTCGCAAATGAGAAATTTTATTCGCATTTGAGAACCTCGCATTCGCGAGGAGGGCTTTGCATTTGCGAGGTTGGGGAGGCATTATTGGGTTCACATTTGCGAGGGAAAGTATCGCATTTGTGAGGTCGCCTGGGCGTAGCATTTTTCGCATTTGCGATCTTTCCTTTCGCTTTTGCGAGGTGCCCGTCCTTGCATTTGTGAACTTTGGGATCGCATTTTGCGACCTTGGCTGAGTTGTTCAGGCTTCGCTTTGCGATACGATTGTCACATTTCGAAGCTGATGTCACAAATGTAATATTTGCGGCCTGGTGCAAGGACTTTTGTTACGGGACTTATCCTTTTTCCCTTATTTCACACTTGATATTGGGCAATCCTGAGAGCATTTTGTAGGGGATTCTCATCAACATCACAAGGTAGGTAAACTCCACCCATTTTTAAGTTAAATACGCGGATTATAGGTAGATTAAACATGAAAAAATAGTAAAACTTGTGGGATTTAGTGAAGAGTCTAGGGCTTTATTGAATTGGGATCTGATCAGGGATTTGGTGGTGGAAGTTAAAATAATTATATATTTGAGTTCGTGAGGTCATGTGTAACATATATATTCAAAAATTTCCGGAATCCGAGCACGTGAGTCTGATGGTAAGTTTTAGGAATCTTCCAACTTGTGTTGGATAGTTACTTTAATAGCTATATTTTGAATTTATTAGTTTATATGACTTTTGGTTTGTTTCGGTGTCCTCGATGTCGTTTGAAGAGTTCTAGTGACGAAGGGCTGGATTTAGGACTTCAAATCGCGGTAAGTCTCATACCTAACCTCGTAAAAGGGAACTTATCACGTTAGGTATATTAATTGTTGTGTGCTACTTGTTATGGGAAGCTACATACGCGTGAGGTGACGAGAGTCTGTACGTATCTATATTCATGATATGCTTGGGTAGACTTAGATTCACAACATGCCTTTAGTTGTGCTATTTGTGCCTTTCCTATGTATGAATTTTCATGATTTTTGACTGAGATCGAGGTTTTTAATTAAGACATCGGCTTAACCTCTACTTTGGTAAAGTTGGGAAATATTTGATAAACTATAGATCTGTGTCGTCTCGTCTCGCACGTGTTTCCGCGAGCAAGGTAAATTCCTCCATTCTTATGGGATCGGGTTGTTCGCCTCGGCAATAACATAACTTACTCTTATGGGATCAGGCCATTCGCCTCGGCGGTATGGTAGCACTACCTTTATGGGATCGATCGTTCGCCTCAGTAGTGACACAACTTACTCTTATGGGATATGGCCGTTTGCCTCGGCAGTATGGTAACACTACTCTTATGGGATCGTGTCGTTCGCCTCGGCAGTGATATAACTTACTCTTATGGGATCGAGTCGTTCGCTGTTGATACCCAATTTTTCCCGCATGTATTTTTAAATAGGCATAAATATTTTCAAAATATCGTACATGCATTTACAAACATGCACAATTATTTTCACAATTTTTCCATTATTTTTCAAGGCACTAAATCAATTTATTTCTGCATTTATAATTACATAAATGTTCAAAACTATCCCTCATATTATTTTATAATGACTAAATCATCTAAATTTATCATTTATGTTCATATGAGTGTTCAAATATTTTTATTGCATTTTTTATAATTACATTTGCATGTTTAAGACTATAATTGCATGTTTTGTAAAAATAGCCCCTACATATGCATAACTACTTTATCTACACAAAAATGACTTTTTATATTTTTCTAATATTAAGTAATTATTTTAAATCATATTCATGCATAAAGATCACTTTTATCATTTAATTAGCTATTTTTACAAATTATTTTATTAACTAATTGGGTATTTAACAAATAGCCCTTTTATTAAGCCCAAAATCGGACCCCGCCCCAACCCAATTCAAGTCAGACCCAACTCAATTAAACCTAACCCGACCTAAACCCCCTTCTAACCCTGGCCGTTGATCATTGAGATCAACAACTCTTATTATTTCTTACTATATTAATCACAAACGACTCCTAACCCCCTTCACTTTTTCATTTCCGTCGCCCCTATATTTCTCTTCTTCTCCGTTCTCTCTGAAGCCTCTAAAATCCTAGCACCGCCGTCATTGAAACCCCTTCGATCCATGGGTTTCTCCGTCGACTCCCGGCCTTATCTGGCCTCTTATCTCTACTGGTATTCTGTTTCTTGTATTGCTTAGGGATAATATCAAGAAGCTCGAGCCAGATTTGTTCCAAACCCCTCATGTTCTCGATTAATCCATCTGTTTTCGCCCCATGTCTGTGAGTATTATCATTTTTATGTTCGCATGGCTTCAAATCTCCGGTTTGAAACCAGGCCTTTTCTTACCTCTATTTATTTTTGTACAAACCTAGCTATTTTGGTTAAATCAATTTAGATCTTTTTAGATCTTAAGTGTTTTGAGTTTGTTTAATACTTTCCCTTTAAGTTCCTTCCGTTTTTTACTATTATTATCTACTGATTTCACTTTTCCCTAAAGATAGGGTTTGATTCCTAATAAGGATTTTTGCAAAAAAGGTTTTGAAGCAATTTTGGCTTTCTTCTTTACTGTAAGACTGATTTCTTTGCTTGAATGTCATCTCTGTGTTTCGATATGCTTAGGGTTCTCAAATACTTGATTATTTATCTCAATGTTCCTGACCGTTTGCTTTACCTCTGTCAACTGAAGTAATTAATTTAGTTATTTGCCTAATTAGGGTTTGGAATCGTATTCTTTTTAAACTAGTATCTCTCTGAAAGATTTTTACCTGTTCTTTCCTTATATATATATATATACACTTTCCTTAATTGTGTTACTGGCCTGATTTCTAGGCCTTGATCATTATAACTGATTTGCTTACCTTATTAAACTTTAGTCTTGTCTGTTAGTTGATTCAGTATGAGATTCTCCTTAATTCAAGTGATACTTCCGTGATCCTGTCCTATTAACTGATTTGTGTTTGACTCTAATTGATTGATTAATTGACTTTCATACCTTATGCATATGTGATTGATTCATTACCTTATATTAACCCACCCTACTACATGCTATAAAACCCTTCTTGTTCTGATTTTCAAAGAACAAGACTCAAGCACTTGCATGAACAATAGTTCACAAACACACTTACACACAACTTTACTCTCATCTCTCTCTGCTACTTGTGTTCATTGCTTGTCTAGTCTGCTGAAAGCCAAGACTAGATTGTTGAATCCTGCCTACTTTACCTTATTCTTCTGCTTCCTTAACTGTTATGCTCTCACTTTACTATCATGCAAACCTCTGTATGATTTTATTTGTGTACTTCATATTCCCAGCATGTCCATTTTATGTTACTAAATCAGTAGGATCTTTTATATCAGCTTGTTTATATTTAACTAGACCTATGTGATTCATGCTCATTATTCCTAGTCAACATGTGTACTGTCATTCAATTAGACTATATGTTTCATGCTATTCAACTTAACCTATATGCTTCCTTATAATTAGCATGCCCTTCTTCTGTCTTAATCAAACCTATGTGTCTACTGCAATAACATGTTTACTTCTATATTGATTGCAATAATATGCATCTCTCATGCTTAAGCAAACCTATATGTTTACTACAATAAGCATATATACTTCTGTTCAACCTATGTGTTTACTAATATCATGTCTACTCCTGTTTGATTGATCCTATGTGTATCCTATTTACTCTTGTGCTTCTGCTTTTAGCAAGTCTGCATACTTGTTTGTATATAAACTGGATGATTGTATGCTTATCTAGAAATAGTTAATAAACCAAGTTGAATGTGAATCTTTGCTTTGATGTTTATGGCTATGTTTTGTGTGCTTTGGTTTGCTGAACCTTTGTTCAGAATGTTTCCTAAACTATTTTTTTACTCCTGATCTATCTTCACTCCTAAAATGTCTTCCCCTGCTAAACTATGAACTGTTTCTTAAAACTCTTTTTCACTCTTTCAAGCACTATCTTCCACTCCTACTCTTAGAATATCTAGGATCCCGCCTCTCCAGTGTGAGCATTGCCTAGGAATCCATGAGACTCCTTTGAACTTTGGCACATTGGGGTTGGCTTTCCAGACTTGCTCACTAAGGGTTGCTTTGAAATTTTTTCTGGTGTGAGCATTGCCCGGGGTCCATAAGGACCTTGGAAACTTTGACACACCAGGATACCATTGGGTGCACTATGAGAGTGTTGGCATGTTCATATTTGGTTGAAGACCTGATTTTTCAGGTTTATGGTTTGGGCATGTTCAGGCTCCCTATAGTTGTAACAATTTCACTTCTTTAATTCATTATTAATGATGGTATGTAATAATAATTTCTTTGTAAACAGATATTTGAAAAATTAGTAAAAAGGGAGGGATCTTTATACAATTTTTGTGGGAAAATTGGGTAGAAATCATGTCATAGGTTATTAGGACTATTTGCATGGATTAGAGACCATTTTCTTAGGGTTATTTTGCATTAGATACCCTGCCTATAGGTATTGCAATATTTATCTATTTAGAAACCATGCTTATAGGTTATCGCAATATTTATTCATTTAGACACCATGCCTATAGGATTTTGTAAAATCAATCGTGCATTTTTTACATCATGCCTGTAAATCAATCTCTGTATGCCGACGAAGTTTAGGTCAGTTTTGCATGTCAATAAGGTTTTAAAACTAATTCCTGCATTTAGATGCCATGCCTATAGGATCATAAATCAATGTCTGGATTTGCTACCATTCTACAAGCCTAAAACCAGTCATTACGCCTAGACAGTATGCCTATAGGACCCAATCCAGCTGCTTAAAATTATTTATTGGTTTACTGCACTCCTGATTAATGATTAGATACCATACTTATAGGACATCACTGTTACACGCCTAGGTAAGCCTGTAGGGCGACTAAAATCCTGCAAACTATAAAACTACGCTTTTGTTATTTATGAACTGCCCAGATTTAACAGGTCTAAAAATCAGTAGGCAAACTGATTAGGTATCTATCACCACACTTTAACACGATTATGCAGACATTCTATTTTCTCACCTAGATATCCTTCTCTAGGACATTTGGAAATGTCTGAAATCTTGTTGTTTGAGACGTGTTGTTGTTTGCTTATTTGTAGAGATAAACGTGAACCACTTTAATTGTTCTTTACTTGACAGTCCTAATTGTTTTGATTGTCACCTAGATTATCTCCTTTAAGTACCTTAGGAAAGTCTAGAACTACCTAAATTAGAGGTCCTAAATACCTCCAGGGCCACAAGGAAGGGACATGTAATACACGCATAGAGTTCATTTTATTAAAAGCGCTTTTATCACCACTAAGGGGAGGGTAACTGGGTAGTAAAAGGATATGATGACTTGTGCGCTAATGTCATGTGTAACTCCTATAGTTGAGAAAGATTTACCGCGTATTGTACAGATATGATCCTATAGGCTAAAAAATATAGGACCCCTTTTACACCTTGTTTTAAATGTAATACCAATTTGCCAAATTTGCTTTATCTGTATATAAGACTAATTCACATAATTTGAGTTCGGCTGGGACCCACCGTTGTGGACCATGAGAGGTGCCTAACATCTTCCCATCATGGTTATTTCGAGCCCTTACCCAAGTCTCTGGTAATGCAAACCGATTTCATGAGTTATTTGCTTTAGGTGACCTAACGCACCTTAAATCCGTTAGGTGGCGATTCATCAAATTCAAATACCCAATTCCCGAAAGAAAATGAGTTGTTCCCAATGAATGTCGAAACTTGGACTCCGTGAGGAAAAAGGGGGCGCGACATTCGCCTTGGCATTATGGAAACACTACTCTTATGAGATCGGTTCGCTCACCTTGGCATGTTAGTAACATTATTCTTATGGGATCGGGCCATTCGCCTTGGCAGTACTGAGTACCACTTTTCCTATGGGATCGGGCCATTTGCCTCGGTAGTTTCATGCTATGAATCTGAACTGGATTTGGTTTGATAATAATTGAGTCAGCGCCTTCACGGTCGCTTATGGCATGTTTAGTGGTTGATATAGATTCATGTATGGATTTACTGTAGTTACTTTTATTTTCTTCGTTGCTACTTCTTCGAGATTAGACTAGATACTTACTGGGTACATATTATTTTCCGTACTTTTGCTACACTTCTGTACTTAATGTGCAGGTACTGAGACAGGTACTACTAATAGTCACGCGGGCGCATAGTCAATCATCTACAAAGACTTAGTAGTGAGTTGTTTGCCTTGCTACAATCTGCGGCACCATATTTTCCCTCTACCTTGTTTATTTTTTATGTTTATCACTTTCGGACAGTAGTTGTATTAGTATGTATATTCTCTAGATTGCTTATGTACTTGTGGCATCGAGTTTTGGGATTTTTAGCATGTATGTACTGTTGTACTTATCATTTCTATCACTACAATGAATGTACATATTATGCTGGTATATTGTTAATAAAATAGTATTTATAGTTGCATGAAATCTTACTTATCTTATTCTTTCTAAAGGAAAACGTTTGTTTAAATGTTAAAAGAGGTAAATAAATTGTAGTTCCATTTGTGGTCTTGCGTAACTGCGAGGTTAGGTACCATTACTACCTATTATGAGTTTTGGGTTGTGACAGCTTGGTATCAGAGCTTTAGGTTCACATAGGTCTCACGAATCATAAGAAGACCTAGTAGAGTCTTGCGGGTCGGTGTAGAGACGTTCAAACTTATCTCCAAGAGGCTATAGGTGTTAGGAAAACTTTTCTTTCTTCATATTCTATCGTGCAGTTGATATTTTGAAAAGTATAATTTTATTGATCTCACAAATGGTAAGAATGAATGCAACGGATGTACTAGGCGGTAGAAAAGATGCTCCTCATGTTATTAGAGCCTGAGGTAGAGGCCGGAGGAGGGCTCCAGGTCCTGTTAGTGAACGAGGGCGTCCTAGAGTTGCTCCCATGTTACCATCAATGGATCCAGTGGAGGATCCTGTTATTGAGGAGCAGAGTCAGGTTCCTACAGCTATGCCAGCCTACCAGATTTCATGACTATACTAGAATTCCAGGAGGTCATAGGCAGTATGATGCAGTTCATGGACTCTATGATGCAAACTAGTTTATTTCCAGCGGACCCTGCCATATCTCAGGTGGGATGGGGAAAACAAACCCCTACCGCTCAGGCTCCAGGGAACGCCACTGCCATTTATCAGAACCCATGTGCACTACCTGCCGGCAGAGCCTATCTAGTTGCAGCGACTGTGCCAAAGCATGAACCAATCGGGACCATTGATCAGCAGAAGTGGCCAGACAGATGGACTAGACTTCTCACCCCTAAATTAGGGGGTGAGCGGTTAGAGGACCCCTAGGATTTCGTTGACCGTTGCAAGGATAAGCTACAAAATATAGGGATATTGGAGTCTAACGGGGTGGACTTCACCACCTTTCAACTTGAGGCAAGACCCGCAGATGGTGGTAGGCTTACCTTCTTAGCCATCCAAAAGGTTCACCTCCCTTGACTTCAGATTAGTTTACGTATCTATACTTAGAGAAGTACATACCACCTTTTGAAAGAGAGAAGCTTCGGGGTCAGTTTGAGCGACTCCGTCAGGGTCATATGTCTGTGACCGGCTGTGAGGCGATATTCACTAACTTGTTTCTCCATGCAGCTATTATACTCCCCACGGTGCAGAGGTTCATCACAGGTATGTACCCTAAGATTTAGGTTTCTATGGCCCGTGAGGTAGATAAAGGGACTCTCTTTCATCAGGTTGTTGATATAGCTCGGATGATCGAGCATATTTGCAAATGCAGTGGAGAGTTCGTGCCGAGGTACAAATGGCCCCGACAGTTTGGAGGATTTAGCAGTGCCCCACCTGGGGGCAGAGGTTAGTTTATGAGGGGTCAACCTAACAGGCCCATGTTGTCAGCACCACCGCCTGCTCGGTGTACTCCAGCACATCCTACTTCAATGCCATTACAGGAGTGCTTACCGTCCACTAGCTATTCAAGGTTCCTTCAGTGGGTATTCAGGCCATCAGGGTCATACTTCAGGTTAGTAGTTTACTACTCTGGGTTTTTGTTTTGAGTGCGGGGATCTTGGCCATGTGAAGATGTTTTGTCTAAGACTAATGGGCAAGGTCGAGCAGTAGGACCATCCACCCAAGATTACTGCACCAGCTACCACACCCCCTGCTTGCCCGGCCAGAGGCGGAGGGCAAGTTGGTAGGGGATGTCCTAGAAGTGGAGGCCAATCAGGTGGTGCTCCGGATAGGTTCTATGTTATCCCTGCCAGGCCAGAGGAAATAGCCTCTGATGCAGTGATCACAAGTACTGTTTTTGTCTACCATAAGGATGCCTCAGTATTATTTGATCCACGATCTAATTAATCCTATGTTTCTTCTTTATTTGCTACTTATCTCGTTGTGTCTCGCGAGTCCTTGGGCATTTATATGTGCCCACGCCAATGGGTGATTCTGTTATTATAGATCGGGTCTGTTGGTCCTGTGTAGTGATTTTCTGTAGATATGAGACTAGAGTGTATCTTCTATTGCTCGATATGGTTGATTTTGAGGTTATCTTGAGCATGGAATGGTTGTTCCCGTACCATGCCATTCTTGATTACTATGCCAAGATTGTTATCTTGGTGATGCTTGAGTTGCCCAGATTAGAGTGTAAGGGTTCGTCGGTCAGTTCTTCCAGTCAAATTATTTCTTTCTTGAAGGCTCGACATATGGTCGAGAAGGGTTATCTATCCTACTTGGTCTTTGTTCAGGATACTACTGCAGAGACTCCCGCGTTAGATTCAGTGATGGTACTATGAGAGTTTTCTGATGTATTTCCTATTGATTTACCAAGCATGCCGTCGGATTGGGATGTCATTTTCGACATTGATTTGGTGCCATGCACCCAGCCTATCTCTACTTCGCCTTATCGTATGGCTCCCAAGGAGCTGAGAGAGCTAAATGAGCAGCTTCAAGAGTTTCTTGAGAAGGGATTGATTAGACCTAGTGTCTCCTTGGGGCGCACCGGTGTTGTTTGTGAATAAGAAGAATGGGAGCATAACTATGTGCATTAATTACCGCTAGTTAAACAAAGCCACCATCAACAATAAGTACTTATTGTCGTGCACTGATGATTTGTTTAACCAGTTGCAGGGTGCCAGTGTGTCCTCTAAGATCTACTTGATATCTGGATATCATCAGCTGGAGATCGTGCTTTGGATGCTTCGAAGACAGCTTTCCTGACTAGATATGGCCATTATAAGTTCTTAATAATGTCTTTCAACTTGACTAATGCCCTGGCGGCATTTATGGATTTGATCCATATCTTGAATTATTTGTCGTTGTATTTATTTATGACTTATTGATCTACTCGTATGGTATGGAGGAGCACGAGAATCATTTGAGATTAGTGCTTCAGACCTTGCGGGAACATAAGCTTTATGCTAAGTTCTCCAAGTGCAAGTTCCAATTGGATTCCGTGGCTTTCTTGGGGCATATTATATCAGGTTAGGGTATTAATGCAAATCCTAGAAAGATTGAGGTAGTTCAAGGATGGAATCATCCTACCACAGTGACTGAGGACATGCGTTTCTTGGGGTTGGCAGGTCATTATCGTCAGTTCGTGGAGGTTTTCTCTTCTATTGCAGTTCCATTTACTAGATTGACCCATAAGGATGCTCTGTTCAAAAGATCCGATGATTGAGATGTGATATTTCAAAATCTCAAGACCGCTTTGACTACAACATCCATGTTAGTATTGCCCTCCGATTCATGGATGTATACCGTATATGATGTTTCGTGCATTGACTTGGGTTGTGTATTGATGCAGGAGGGGTGAGTTGTTGCATATGCTTCATGTTAGTTGAATCCCCCACAAAAGAATTTCCCCATGCATGATTTGGAGTTAGCCGTGATAGTTCACGCTCTTAAAATCTAGAGGCATCATCTCTATGGGATGTCTTGTGAGGTTTACACTGATCATCGCAGCTTGCTGTATTTTCTTAGGCAGAGGGACCATAATTTGAGGCAGCGCAGGTAGCTTGAGTTACTGAAGGGTTATGATATTACCATCTAGGCAAGGAGAATGTGGTTGTGGATGCCTTGAGCAGAAAGGCCAAAAGTATAGGTAGTTTGGCATTTATTTCGGCAGAGGAGAGGCCATTGGCTTTGGACATTCAGTTCTTACCTAATAGACTTGTGAGGTTGGATATTTCAGAACCCAGTCGAGCTCGTGGATGAGTTGTGGCTTAGTCTTCATTATTTGAGCCGAGGAAATTTGATGTCGTTTGGGTCATTTTCGATAGGCTTACCAAGTCGGCACACTTTATTCCGGTAGTGACTACTTACTCTTCAGAGAAGTTGGCCCAAATTTACATTCAGGAGATTGGCCGATTGAATGGTGTGCCAGTTTCCATCATATCATATAGAGTCCTTATTTCACTTTTTATTTTTGGATAGCAGTAAAGAGCGAGTTGGGTACCGGAGTAGAGCTCAGCACAACCTTTCACCCGCAGACCGATGGGCAGTCGGAGTGGACAATTCAGATTCTAGAGGATATGCTTAGAGTATGTGTTAGTGACTTTGGAGGGCAGTGGGATAGATTCTTGCCTTTAGACAAGTTTTCTTATAACAACAATTATCAGTCCTGCATCGAGATGGCTCCATATGAGCCTTTATATGGTCGACGATGCCATTCGCCTATTAGATGGTATGAGCCCAACGAAGTTAGGTTGTATGGCACCGATTTAGGGAATGATGTCTTGGAGAAGGTAAAGTTGATTCAAGAGAGGCTTCGCACGCATGCCACAGTCCAAACATAAGCGTTACACGGATCAGAAGACACATGATTTATCATTTATGGTAGGGGAGAAGGTTCTCTTAAAAGTCTTGGCAATTAAAGGGCATCATGAGGTTCGAGAATAAGGTCAAGTTGAGCCCAAGGTTTATTGGCCCATTTGAGGTGATGAGGCGAGTTGGGGATCTTGCTTATAAGCTTTCTTTGTCTCCCAATCTATCGGGAGTTCATACGGCCTTCCATGTGTCTATGCTCCGGAGGTACCATACCGACAAGTTTCATGTGTTATATTACCGCACAATTTAGCTAGATGAGAGTCTAGGTTATGAGAAGGAACCAATTGCCATTGTTGACAGGCTGGTTTGCCAGTTGAGATCCAAGAAGATTTATGCGATAAAGGTTTAGTGAAGGGTTCAACCAGCTGAGGAAGTGACTTGGGAGGCCGAGGAGGACATGAGGAGCAGATATCCACACTTATACAACACTCCATGTATGATTTTAGACCCGTTCGAGGACGAAGTTTTGTTTAAGAGGTGGAGAACGTAATGACCCAATCGGTCATTTTGCTTTCTAGATCCCTATTTCCCTTATTAAGACTCCTCGTATGTGCTTTTACTATTTAATGACTTGCGGGGATGGTTGGTTTAAGTTTGGAAGGGTTCGGGTTGAAATCAGAACACTTAATTCCTTAATAATGGTCTAAGGGGGCCAAGTTTCACTTGAGTCAACATTTTGAGTAGATGACCTCGAAACTGATATTTGAGATTTCCAATAGGTTCGTATGATGATTTTGGACTTGGGAGCGCATCCGGATGTTGATCGGAGGTCTATAGGTTGTTTAGGCTTGAATTGGCGAAAGTTAGAAAGTTGAAGGTTTGAAAGGTTAAGAAGTTTGACCGAGAGTTGACTTTACTTATATCAGGGTTGGATTTCAATTCTAAAAGTTGGGATAGGTCCGTTATGTCCTTTATGACTTGTATGCAAAATTTGGCATCGTTTCGAGTCTATTTGATAGGAATCGGACGCACAAAAGTGGTTTTAGAAGTTCTTGAGTTTTATGATTTAATTCATAAATTTTGGCATCTGATTCGTGATTCTAGATGTTCTTTTGGTGTTTCGATCATGCGAGCGAGTTCATTTGATATTTTTTAGACCTGTGTAGATTTTTAGTGTGGAGCCCGTAGGCTCGGATGAGTTTCAAACACGTTCAGAGTGTTGGAAGAACTTCAATTTTTCTGTTATTCATTTGGTGCTTCAGGTCTCACTAATGCAAGGTTTTGTTCGCATTTTTGAACCTCGTATTTGCAAGGAGGGCTTCACATTTGTGAGGTTGGAGAGGTGTTGTTGGGTTTGCATTGGAGAGGGAAAGTATCGCATTTGCAAGGTCGTATGGGCGTATCATTTTTCGCATTTGCAAAATTTGGGGTCTCATTTGCGAACTTTGGGGTTCCATTTGCGACCTTGGCTGAGTTGGTCAGTCTTCGCATTTGCGATTCCATTGTCGCATTTGCGAACATGATGTCACAAATGCGACATCTGCGACTCGTGCAAGGGATCTTACTACGGGACTTAGCCTCCTTTCCCTCATTTCACACTTGGTCTTGGGAGATTTTGAGTCATTTTGTGGGGGATTCTCATCAACATCACAAGGTAAGTAAACTCCACCCATTTTAAAGTTAAATACGCGGATTATAGGTACATTAAATATATAAAACTATTGAAATTTGTGGGATTTAGTAAAGAACCTATAGTTTAAGTCAAATTAGGATTTGATCATGGATTTGGTGGTAGAAATTGGAATAAATTATATATCTGAATTTGTGTGGTCATGGGTTACATTTATATTCAAAAATATTTGAAATTCGGGCATGCGAGTGGGTTGGATAATTACTCTAATAGCTAAATTATGAACTTTTGAGCATATATTTATTAGTTTATAGGACTTTTGGTTAGTTTCGAAGTCCTTGGCGTCGTTTGAAGTGTTCTAGTGAGGTTGAAGAGCCGGATTAAGGACTTGGAACCGAGGTAAGTCTCTTGCCTAATCTTGTAAGAGGGAAATTATCCCCTTTAGTATATTAATTGTTGTGTGGTACTTGTTGTTGGAAGCTACGTACGCACGAGGTGATGAGAGTCTGTACGTAGCCATATTCATGATATGTCCGGGTAGACTTAGATTCATAACATGCCTTTAATTGTGCTAGTTGTGCCTATCTTGTGTATGAATTTTCTTGATTTTGTCTGAGATCGAGGTTTTTAATAAAGATATCGGCTTAGACTCTACTTTGGTAAAGTTGGGAAATATTTGATAAACTATAGATCTGTGTCTTCTCTTCTCACACGTGTTTCCATGAGCAAGGTAAATTCCTCCATTCTTATGGGATCGGATCATTCGGCTCGCCAGTGACATAACTTACTCTTATGGGATGGGATTGTTCGCCCCGACAGTATGGTAACACTACTCATATGGGATCGGTCGTTCGCCTCGGTAGTGACATAACTTACTCTTACGGGATCTGGTCGTTCGCTTCGGCAGTATGGTAACACTACTTTTATGGATCGGGTCGTTTTCCTCGGCATGTTGGTAACACTATTCTTATGGTATCGGGTCGTTCGCCTCGACAGTACTGAGTACCACTATTCTTATGGGATCGGGCCATTCGCTTCGGTAGCTTCGTGCTTACTAATCAGAACTGGATTTGGTTTGGTAATAATTCACTCAGCGCCTTCATGGTCGGTTATGGCATGTTTAGTTATATGACATAGACTCATGTGTGGATTTACTGTAGTTACTTTTATTTGCTTCGTTGGTACTTGTTCTACACTCAACATGCCTACTTATGTATTTATATTATTATCTGACATCTAGTAAGCATCAAGTCGATCCCTCATCACTGCTTCTTCAAGTTTAGACTAGATACTTACTGGGTACGTGTTATTTTCTGTATTCACGCTACACTTCTGCACTTAATGTGCAGGTACTGATGCATGTACTATCAGTGGTCTTTGGGCTCGTAATCGATCATCTAAGGAGACTTAGTAGTGAGGTGCTTGCCTTGCTACGATCTACAGCACCAGAGTATCCCTCTACCTTGTTTATTATTTATGTCTATCACTTTTAGACATTAGTTGTATTAATTAGTATATTCTCTAGATTTCTCATGTAATTATGGCGTCGGGTTCTGGGGTTTTTTAGCATGTATATACTGTTGTACTTATCATTTCTATCACTATAGTGAATGTACTTATTATGCTGGTATTCTGTTAAGAAAATAGTATATACAATTGCATGAAATCTTACTTATCTTGTTCTTTCTAAAGGAAAACTTTTGTTTAAATGTTAAAAAAGGGTAAATAAATTGTCGTTCCACTTGTGGGATTGTGTAATAGCGGTGTTAGGTTCCATTGCGACCTATTATGGGTTTTGGGTGGTGATAGTTTCTCTCAGAAGATGAATGAATAAGAAAGAGACGAAAACGTCTCTAGGGTTTCCGATAAATTACTTGAGTTCGGAGTTAACAAAGAATGAGAGACATAAAATGTGAAAGAGAAATTGACACGTGGCTCATCCTTGAATGTTGATAGCTAAGTTAATAGATCAATTATGAGCCATCTAGATTAAATGAGTGCAACTAATTTCACATGCTCCATACGTGTGACATGTCATTTTAAAAGAATCAGTTTCTGTTAAGTAGGTTATTACTCAACTAATATAATTGTGGCAAATGTATAGGATTTTCTTATTTTCTTTACACTAGGTTATACATTCTTGACTAGAGATATGTATAAATACATAAGCTTGCACATAAAGTAATACATAGAAAATTTCTCACATTTCTCTTATCTTATTCTTTCATGATATCAGAGCTGTAGCTCGATTCCGGAGAAATCAATCCTTATTTTTGATTTTCTATCACTAATTCAACTATTTCATCATGCCTGATGTCGTTGAAACTTCTGTAGTTCAAGTTGTTGCTGGAAAAACGGAGTCAATCTTGACCCAAATCACCCCTATTTCCTTCATTCCTCGGATGCTCCTGGGATGAGTCTAGTGAATACAGTCTTCGATGGAAGAGGTTTTTAAGGTTGCAGGAGGTCTGTGTTGATAGCCCTTTTCGCAAAGAACAAGCTGAGATTTATCATTTGAAGTTGCCCATCTCCTACTGCCATCTCAAAGAACCATCAACCATGGAGTAGGTGCAATGACATGGTCACCTCCTGATTATTTAATTCATTAAACAAGGACATTGAAGAGAATATTATGTATTCCAAATCTACGAGGAATATGTGGACTAATCTTGAACACGGATTTGGGAAATCTAATTGTGCAAAATTATCACCTTCAGAAAGAACTACATGGATTATCACAGGGAACAAATGATATAGCAACTTAATTCACCAAACTCAAACGTTTGTGTGATGAACTATATTCATTAAAATCAAACATGAAGTGTAACTGTAATTGTGTGTGTGATGGAAAACAATTGTTGGAGAAATCACATGAGAATGAGAGATTATTCAATTTCTCCTGAGCTTGAATGAATCATATGGTCAAGCTAGGAGAAACAACTTGATTATGAATCCTCTGCTAAGTATCAACCATGCTTATTCACTCATCCTTCAAGATGAGAATCAGATATAAATATATACTAATCCTTTAATATCCTTCGATTCTTCAACTTTCATGGTAGGCAACCAAGGGATTTTTTCAAATCAAGGCAGTTTTCCACAAAGAAAAGAGAAATAAAGACTCACAACACAATTTCATAAGAACCAAAGTGGTTTTCAGAGATCTCTTAATCCAAACCCTAAGCTATCTATTAAGGCAAAGAAATCAAAGTTTTAACCCTAATTTGTCTTGTACCTACTGCAAGAAAATAGGTCATTCAGTGGCAGATTGTTATATAATTATAAGTTTCCTTGAAAATTATGAGTTCACAAATGGGAAAACAAGACAAGGATCCATCAGGAGCAATGTGGTTTTCTCAAAGGAACAGGGAGGATATGCCAAAAACAACTACAATGATGCATTGGAACAACATCTATCTAAGTACCAGTTTTCACAATTGATGCAGTTGATCAAGCAGGTCAAAGTTTCAGATTCAGAAGTGAATGCAAATGCAGTTGCTGGTACAATTGTAAAATATTCTGGATTTTATTTTTTAGTTTTTAATTCTAGCACTTGGATAATAGATTCAGGGGATTCTGAATACATGTGTTTTGATTTAAATACTTTTATATCTCTTACTTCTCTACATGTGCCTTTACACATAAAACTCCCCCATTCTTCTAAGATAACAATCACTCACATAAGAAAGATATCCATGCTTCCTAATTTGTTCTGGAGAGAGTCCTTTATGTACCTACTTTCAGATATAATTTGTTATCTGTTAATAGGTTTTGTTCACAGTTTCTTTGCATCATCTCATTCTCTTCTGATCAATATCCATTGCAGACCTCTTTAATGAAGAGTACTCAAGTTTTTGGTGGACCAAGAGAGGGACAATATCTATTAAAACCTACTACTATCACCTCTAGGAATAGTAATCAAGAAAATGTAGTTTTATTTCTTAAACATATTGGTTCTGTTCAGGTTTCAGTATCTGCAAATACTAATTCTGATGTAAACCTTTGGCACATTAAATTGGGGCATTTGCTTTTTTCATCAATGAAACACTTCAGTTTTATTCCTTTTCCTCCTAATTTTACATGTTTTTGTGATGTTTGTTCCAAAGCTAGACAAACTAGATCCCTATTTTCTTCAAGTCATATCAAAATAAAAAGAGCATTTGAATTAATACATGTTGATTTTTTGGTTCCTACAATGTCCCTACTTATAATGGATTTAAGTATTTCTTAACTATTATGGATGATTATAGCAGAGGAACTTAGAGATTTCTGTTAAGCATAAAAAGCAATGAATTTGGGGTTCTGAAAACCTTCTTAGTGATGATTGAAAGGCAGTTTGGAGTCAAGGTGCAAAAGCTAAGAACAGACAATGCATTTGAGCTTGGTAGAGGCAGTCAAGAGTTTGCTTTCCTTTACTCACAAGGAATTCTTCACCAAACAAGATGTGTAGCTACCCCTTATCAAAATGGAATAGTTGAGAGGAAACACAAGCATCTTTTAGAGATTGAAAGAGAATTATTGTTCTAGTCACATGTTCCATTCCATATTAGGAATAATGTTTACTAATTGCCACTTATTTGATTAACATGTTACCTTCCAAGGTTATCAAAGGCAAAACACCTTATTATTTTATGTTTATCCAATCCCCATTTTATGATCAACTCAAAAGTTTTGGGTGTTTATGTTATGTGTCTATCTTATCTAATGAAAGAAGTAAATTTGACCCAAGAGCAAAATCTTGTGTGTTTTTGGGAGATCCCATGGGGCAAAAGGGATAAAAAATTGTTGGAATTTGACACTAAGAGGATTGTTGTGTCCGTAGATGTACACTTCTATAAGGATAGACATCCTTTTGCTTCTGATCCTACCTCTTCTTCTCCAGATTCTATATTTCCTATCTTTTCTCCAACAGATTCTACTTATCTTATTTATTCACCAGTTTCCTCATCACCAAATGCATACACACCTAACTTTCCAATCCTTGCTACTGATCAGTTAACCCACACCTTCAGTTCACCTAATTCTAGTGGAACTAGTCATAGTTTCCCTTATTCCTTAATCCCAACTAGTTTTCAATCACCTTACACCATCTATTCACCTAGAAATAGCCCCACCCCCAGCTCTCATTCACCTACGAACAACTCTCATGATCATACATTGACTCCATATATAACTAGAATATCTGGTAGAAAACCCAGTAGACAAGTCACTTAAAGTATTACATTTGTAATAACATTTTCCTCTAAGTTTACTGCTTCTTGTCTAGCACAACCTGCTAAGCCTATTGCTTACTCTTTTGGAGCCTTCCCAGCACACAGTCAACACGTCAGACAGTCCATCTCAGAAGTGCAAGAGCATGTTAGCTATTCTCACGCATCTATGCATTCCTAGTTGGCAAAAGCCCATGAACTCAGAAATTGCAGCTCTATAGGAGAATCATACTTGGGATATGGTGTTATTACCTAAAGGGAAGAAGGTCTTACCTTGTAAATGAATTTTCAAAGTCAAGCATAAGTAAGATGGATCAATAGAGAGACTCAAGGCTAGATTAGTGGTTAGGGGAGACATTCAAGAGAGGGAATAGACTATATAGATACATTTTCAGCGGTCAAAATAACCACTATCATATGCTTAATGGTAGGGGTGTTCATAAAAATTTGAAAACCCGAACAAAATCAAAAACCAAACCAAACCGACTAAAAAAACTGATACTTTTTTTGTTTGATTTTGGTTTTGAAATTTAAAAACCGATCAAATTTGATTTGTTTTTGATTTTAAGTAAAATAAATGGAACCAAACCGAATATAGGAGTAGCTATTTTAAATTTATTATTACACCTATATATATGTATACTTTTATACAAAGTTCTAAATTTTTATAGTAAATATTAATCGTTTGCACTTTTTGTACAGTTCTTTACCTTTACATTCTAGTTTAATTGGTACTTTTCTTTTGTTAAGTGTAGAATTTATTTCATGTTAAAAATAATATATTTTTATTTGAGTCCTTAAATTATTCATCACTATTTGATTCAATTATCATCAATATATCTTGGTAAATAATAGATTTCTCAAAGGGCAATTGACTTGATAGTGTTATGTTGAAAATGTGGTCGCCGAAATGTGTGTTTGGTAGTGTATGTATTATATTTAAGAAAAAACCGACAAATAACCGAAAAAATTGGAAAACCAACATAAACCGAATCGAGAAAAAACTGACTTAATTGGTTTGGTTTGGTTCTAATATTTGAAAAACCGACTTACTTGGTTTGGTTTCCTTTTAGGGAAAAACCGATCCAAATCGAACCATGAACACCCCTACTTAATGGCAATAACAGCTAAGAAGGATTGGCCTATCTATCAATTGGATGTGAGTAATGCTTTCCTACATGGCGATTTACAAGAGGAAGTTTATATGAAATTTCCATCTGAAATATCTTTCCCAAGTCCTAACCATGTCAGTCTACTCAGAAAGTCCCTCTATGGCTTAAAGCAAGCTTCACGGCAGTGGTATGCTCGACTTAGAGGTGCTTTAAGTTTCAAATGATACTCTTTCTCTATGAATGTATACTCCTTATTGTTTAAACGCATTGGAAATCTAACTTCTATTGTCGCAGTGTATGTAGACGACATTCTTATTAGTGGCAATGATTCTCAAGAAATTTCAGCACTCAAGTCATTTCTTAGTACAAAATTTATATTAAAAGATTTGGGCAATTTGTATTATTTTCTAGGAATGGAAATTCTCAGGGAAGCACAGGGGATTATTGATGTGTCAAAGGAAAGTTACCTTGGATTCCCCTCTTGAGTCATATTTAAAACTCACTGTTGAAGAGGGTCCTTTGATCTCCAATCCAACTGTATATCGCCATCTTGTTGGCAAGTTGAATTATTTGACTCACACAAGGCCCGACCTATCTTTTGTTGTGCTTAAGTTCAGCAAATACATATAAAATCATCGACTTTCATATTATATGGAAGCTATTCGAGTTCTGTGATACCTCCGATCAGATCCTAGACAAGGGATCATTTTAACTCATATCCCTCTCTCAAGCTTGTTTCTTTTTGCGATGCGGACTGGGCTTCTTGCCCTCAATCCAGGCGCTGTCAATGGGTTTTATATTATGTTAGGAGGGTCACCCATATCGTGGAAATTGAAGAAAAGAGACTCCCTTTCTTTGTCATCCACGGAGGCAAAATATCGATCCAAAGGCGGATCTACATACTAAATTTGGGTGCTTCAGCACCCATTAACCTTAACACAAGCAATATAGTTAGAAAGAAAATTTGAGGTATTTGTTATGTTGAACTAGGAAGCACCCAGGAAATGGAACGGCTGATGGGTGCTTTGGTCAAGGAATGATAGTAGCAGTTTTAACAAAGTTGAGGGGCAGGAGTTTGAACTTGACTCGCAACAGGCTCATTTTTACTTTCTTCCTTTTACCTCAATTAGGTCTTTTTATTTTATTTTATTCAGTAGCTACTTTTTTTATCCAATGCCACCACTTGATTTATTTATTTTTCAGAGTAATTTTTTTCCTGAATTTTGTTTTACCTGACCCTTTTTTATTTTTTTCTTTTCTATTTTACCTAATAATTCTCTATACCAAAAAAAAAGAATCCAAAGTTCAACCCCTTCTAAACACGAACAGTCCCTCTAGAGTGGCAAAACCCATCCAAAAAAAAAATTCATGCCAGTTGCATTCTTCGTTAAACAAGTCCATAATATTAATACAGTTTTTTGATTAACTTTTTTGACCGACATGTTCAAATAATTATGCACTGATACTATATGATTGGCAGTAACTATACGTTAAAAAAAGTTGAGCACCCACGAATTCAAAATCCTGAATCCGCCACTGTATCGATCCATGCGTCGGGTTGTAGCTGAATTAACATGCTAACTCAATTACTTGAGGATTTGTCTGTCTATCCCTCTGTGTCGGCTCATGTCCTCTCCAATAGAAAATCGGTGATTCATATTGCCCGAAATCTAGTATTCAACAAAAGGGCCAAAAACGTGGAATTAGATTGTCATTTTTTTAGGCACCAGTATCTCTATGACCTAATTTCACTCTCATATGTTCCTTCCCCGTTACAGCTCGCCAATCTCTTCACCAAATCCCTCTCAGGACCAGCTCATAACTCTATTCTTACCAAGTTGGGTATTACTTCTGTCCCATCCACAACTTGAGGGAGGATGTAGAGATAATTGATTCTTACATTAACTCTCATGGTTTTTCTTAGATGAAGAAGATGTCTCTATGGTTTCCCACAAATGACTTGAGGGAGTTAACAAAGAATGAAAGACATAAAATGTGAAAGGGAAATTGACACGTGGCTCATCCTTGAACATTGATAGTTAAGTTGATAGACCAGTTATGAGTTGTCCAAGTTAAACGAGCGTAGCTTGTCACACTTTCTTTTTACACACACGAAGGTAGTACAAAGGAGTTTTTCCACTTTAAGTGACGTTATTCGAAATGAGATTATTTATTTAATTCAGAATCGGCACTTGGAATATTTTAATTGGTATCCCAAGTCACTAGTGTGAGCACGTGATTTTTGCCCTATATGAGAATTATTCCCAAAAATTCAAAAAAATAAAATAGTTTTGCGTTGTGTGTGATTTTTGTGAATTTTTTGTTATTTGTTTGCATTTGTGTATGCATGTTTATTTGTTTAAATTAATTAAAAATACAAAAATATTGCATTTAGGACTCAATTCTACAATTAGAAATTAATTAGTATTTTTGTGATTTAGGATTTTAATAGTTTGATTGATTAAAAGATAAAGAAAATGAAGAGAAAAGAAAGCAAACGGATTTGGCCATTTTAATTCGGACCAAGACCAGGCCCAAAACATTTGCATATACCCGGTCCAAATCCACCCACAACAGGGATTGCCAAACGACGCCGTTTCGATCACATTTAATCAGGGCCGTCGATCTCAAGATGATCAACGGCCAAAATCGCCCTACCCCAACCCGTCTCACCCGACCCATTCTCATTTACTACCGACCCAGCCCCATCATCAAGCCAAACGACCCCGTTACCACTCCAAACGACCCCGTTTGAGATCAGCTCGATTGATCCTAGCCGTTGATTATTGTAATCTAATGGTTAGGATTAAAAGGGTAATTTTAATACCTTGAAGCCCCTTACCCGTGTCAAACCCCAGACCCCCTTTTCGTCTCTCTCAGAGACCAGGTAACGCCACCATCCAACCACCGCCCACCGCCTACCGAAAATCACCTCACGGCGGTTCCGGTAGGCCAATGACCCCCATTTTTACACCATAGCACCTCCGAGACCCCCCATTCCAACCCCAAACATGGCTTATCTCGAATCAAGCCGGAACTTCTCGAATCTTCAATCGAAGATTCGATCCAAAACCAACCTATACCAATGACCACCAAACTAACACCCTGAAGCCACCGGACCACCCCTTCCCCAAATCCACACCCGTTTCCCTTCGAACAACATTAGAACTCTTCGAATCTTAATTATTTACCAAGAACCCTAGTAGCCGCCACTGCTTCCTAGTGGCGGCACCGCTTCCATTCAGCCCTAAACTCACACACAGCCTTCCCCTAACCTCCCTCGCAACCAAGCCGGCATTGGTTGGGTTCGAATCGAACCCAAACCGTGTGAACCCCAGCATAAGCCCCAAGAACCTTGGAAAAAGTTTCGAGCCTGTTCGAGGATTTTTTTAGTTTCCAATGGGTTTTAGTCGAAGTGTTCTCACATGAGAACACTCGATTAAAGCCCGTTTGGCCTAAAAAAGGTTTCGAGTCCAAAATGGTCCAAGTCCCCGTGTTTCTGATTTTCCACTCTTGAGGTATTTCTTCTTTTCTTTTTATCTTCATTTGATTGTTTGTTAGTTAAGTTATGTGTGTTATTTCTATCATTTTTGATTTCTTGCTGAGTTTTTCTGTCCTCCTCCTCAAGACCTTTTATTCGGTCAAATTGTTAATTCTGTTTGTTTGTTGATTGTGTTTGTTATAGAATACGTATTCGTTTTGATTAATATCGTCGAATATTTAGTCTCGCATTCTGCCCTGTTTTGCCCGAGATTTGTGAATCACTGATTCGTCGACTATTTGTTATCGATTATACGTGTTGTAATCGACTAATCGAATGTCGTCGATTAGTTTCGTAGGTCTGTTTGTTAGAACATTAGGATAGAAATTAGCCCTGCTAATTTGATCCAAAGTCACTGTGGGATTGAAGCCGTAACTGTTTGTTGATTTCAAAATAGGGATTGATTGGATATAGCTGTTTAGCTTAGGTTAGAAATCAGAAATTAAAGGAGGTACAAGGCACATGTTTAAGTTAGTGGAACCTGCTGGACAACAGGTATTCCATTTAACTTCTGAATTTCAGAAATTAAAAAATAAAACCCATACTTAGACAATGTGAGGTGGAAACACAGAGGGAATAATATGGGTTTTTCAGTTCTGAAACACTTAAAAAATGGGCTGCAAGGCTGTTAGTGGGGGTTATAAAAGAAAGAAAATTTTCAGAATAGAGAGACATTCTGATATACATTCTGAAAAACGGAGAGGACAGACTTTAAGAGAGAGAGGCTGAGATAC
>MU749671.1:50859-65322 GCA_026770625.1 Nicotiana glauca | reverse complement strand
AAAAAACAATGATAGAAAACTTAGCATAATCTAGGTTTAACCTTTAAAATACAATGAGATGAGCCTCGTCATAAAATAAACACACGGGGCCTTTAAAATAACGATTATGATAATTTAGACATCGGAATGACCGTTTAGCTAATTCCGCAGTTTTTCCCAAAGTAACAAAGAAATAGATACCATTAGGCACAATTTCAATATACATTCCCATGAACGGGTGCACATTTATGTGACCCAAATCCTACTCCCAAAGAAGTCGAAATGTATCCAAAGCCACAGGCGTACTGGTATGGTGTGGTTAAGGAATGCATTTTCACGACGTTGCAATTCTTAAAATTTGAAAAAGTGTAACATTAATGCACATGATTTAAAAACATATAATCGGAATCAGATAAAATCAAATACAACGGTTGAGAGACCGTGCTTGAACCACGAAATCCGGGAGTACCTAACACCTTCTCCTGGGTTAACAGAATTCCTTATCCGGATTTCTAGTTTGCAGACTGTAACAGAGTCAAACTTTCCTCAGTTCGGGATTAAACTAGTGACTTGGGACACCATTATATTCTCAAGTGGCGACTCTGAAAGACTTAAATAATTAATCCCGTTCCGACTGTCCTTAAAGTGGAAAAACTCCTATACGCCCTCGCGGGTAAAGTAGCGTATGAAAAAGAAGGTGTGACACACATATCTTCATTTACCAAGAATAACATATTAAACACATTGAGGTATATCCTTCACATAACACCCAAATTCTTTGAAATAATGAATACTACATAAATCAAATTTTGGACCTACAACATACACAGGGACACCATGGGAGCTCAATTTCTAAGAAGAGGGAGTTGTAGCTATACATACCTCAAAGAGCTTTTCCTTAAGTTACTACAACGTTCCGAAAATTCTAGCAATGCCCATCTACTTCGAAACATGACAAAATTGAACACAAATTAGGAAGATATTCATAATTCTAGCTCATTTGAGCATTTTATCAAACACTAGTTGAGCATCTTGATTTCAAATCTCTTTTACAAGATTTCCTTCATTTCTCAACCCAATCTTTACTTATTTATGTTTAACAATCTTCCCACAAACCTAATTCGTACAAGCATGTATACATAACACTATTACCTCAAGAATCATACCTCAATAACCCATCTCCTAATCTCTACAATATCAACACAACCTAGGTTAGGCACTTATGGCTTCCAATCACCATCCCAAAGGTTCTAATGTACATGTCATACATAAATAATCACCATAGAGTAGTTAGAGATGATAGACATACCTCTTGTAGTAAGAATCTTGAGAATTCCCACTTGAAGTGTTCTTGGTCAATTTAGGAATTTGAATGAAGATCTAAGGATTTTCAAGATTAATCCTCATTAATATAAGTGGTTAGGAGTAGTAATCAACTCAAAATACTCCAAAAACCTTACCTTGGATATGGGAGGAGTTGAAGGCCTTGAGAGAGTGGAAGAAAACCTTCAAAGTTCGTCCAAAATAAAATGGGGAAATGAATCCCGAAATTGAGTTTTAAAGGCCCAAATATCGGATGCTATGTGGATGCTTCGCATCCCCACTTCACTCCTCTCATGAGCTCGGATGCTGACCCGGATGCTATGGGAGCACTTCACTACCAGCCCCTCTTTTTGGATGCTATGCAGATGCTTCGCATCCGCGCAGTCCTCCGCTAGCCTTTGGTATTTTGCTCATAACATCTTGTAGGAAAGTCCAAATGACGAACGGTTTGAAGCGTTAAAAACTAGACTCAAAGACCTTTAATAGATATTGAATCATACAACTCCTTATATACATTTATATATGCTCGTCCAAAATGAGGTCTTGTGCGCACTCGTTTACAACTTTCACCTATTATGAAATTTTCCAACTTGGCTTAGACTTAGGCCTCTCCTTAGACCCCAATTTACTTATAATATGACTTATACGCTTATTAACATATCCAATTGATATCTATTATATCATGAATCCTCATTTTTACGCGAAATAAAAAAAATAATTAGCCTACCTTGGCACCGCGAAATCTTAAATTACTTGGCAAAATTTTCCGGGGCCTTACAGGGACAATGCATAATTTTAAGTGTGCGATGATGAAATTGGATGGGTGACTTTTTATGCTACTTTAGTTGTGTTAGTTTAATTGAATAATATTTTTTTAAAATTATTGGACTTTGCCCAATGATGGATCTATTAGACAATTTTATTGAGAGATTTTAAGTCCAAAAAAAAAAGATTTTCTTGGTCGGTAGTGTAGTAATTTCCCTATGGTTTTTTTTGGGCCGCGGTTCTTTACCAAAGGTTTTGCTTGAACGGGATAGTATTTTTTCCTTTTATTTTTTAAATTTTTAGAGTAGATTAGAATTAGGAAATAAATGGAGGAAGAAAAATGAGATTCCTAGGCGCCCTTGACTTGTTTGATAGTAGCATATTTAGGCTTTGACATATGTAGCATCTTCCCTATGAGCTAAAATTGCTTATGATGCCTTGGTTATTTAGATAGCATGTTTTGTGACGCCTACGTCTCTTTTTCTTGACTTATGTTCACTTTGTGCTTAATTCTTAATGTTTGGTGGCTCTGTGAATTCTTGCATTAGCTTGAGAATCGGAATGAGACCGTCCTTAGAAAATCATGTGCCATGTGTGGTGAGATTTTATGTAGTTTATGTATTGTACTTGTGTCTTGAACTTGTCCGGTATGTGAGTTGAAGCAAAATTTTAGGTGAAGCTCAGTGTGAAAAATGATTTTAGATTTTCTTTAATGTCTTTTCGAGCGTTATCGCTATCACAAATAAAATTTGTCCCTAGCTAACTCTTTTGAGCCTATAGACTTTTATTTGGCACCCACATTGAAAGCCTATACCCTTTTTGTTCTTAATTGATATTTTTGATCCTTTTACCTCTTAAAGCACGTTAATTGTGAAATGAGCGCTAAAAGAAGTAAGAAGAGACTAAGTTTGGGGTGGCTTTTGAGTGTAACCAAGAGGAAGAAAGGTGCATGTAATCTGTAAAGTAATACATCACTGCGAAAACTGCAAAGGAAAAAAAGAGAAAAATCTAGAAAAAGAAAGAAAGAAAGAAAAATAAAGATTAATAAATTATCGTCTTGTTCTTGTTAGTGGGTATGAATTAAAGTAGTGCTTAAAGAAGAAGGGTACGTTGTTAGGGATGATTTTGCTTGCAAAATTGAAGGGAATTGAGATGTGTAAAGTGCTTAGGAGGGTGAATCACTATTCCTAAATATATCCTACATGTTCCTTAGCCCACATTACAACCTTGAAAAAGTCTAATTGATTTTAGATCGAGTGAGCTTACATTAGTAGAGATTTATATTATAGGCAAGTCTATGGTACCAATTGCATGCATCTGACTTCTTTTGTGAGAGTGAGTGAAATTCTTTTATATATATGAGTCCTTAAAATATATTTGAGCGTTTTATTTGAATATATAGATTCAACTTACTCTCTTATTCTTGTGGTGAGGGCACATGGTTCTACGATGGATAGGTAACATTATTAGATTTCGCTCTATGATGTTGGGTGTTCAAGCCATGAGTGCATTGTGACATTGAGTTTGTTTTTTAGGCTAGAATTGTTAGGAGCATGTTGTCTTTGTTGTGAATATTCGTGAAGTATGGCATAAGAAAAAGGAAGTTTATGTGATTGTATAAGCTAGAGTTTAATTGTTGCTATAAACCATGGTCATTGTGTGGTGTGCCTCAATTGTGTAAAAACAAAGTGCTCAAGGTTGTGTTTATAAGTGTAGTTTGATTGCTCGAGGAGGACCAATATTTAAGTGTGGGGTATTCTGAATACCTATTTTTTGCACTATTTTAACATCTCCTAAAAGTCATTAGTGTTTTGTTAGTATTTTCCTCAATTTTTGTGTCTTTAATTGCATATTTCCTATCATAAAAATGTCGCACACAAAAAAATATAATTCTTTCTTCATTTGTGTATTTTAAGAATTAACTAACTGTTTAATTGGTGAATTAATCTCGTTAATTGATCACTTAAATTAGTTTTTTAATTAATTTATTTGTGTAAAATTAGTTTAATAAGTAGGATTAAAGGAAAATAGGCTAAAATTAAAATGATCAGGTGGTTAAGAGTGTAATATCATATTTAATTGAGTGGTTGCCAGGAAAATATTCAAAACGACGTAGTTTCAAGGTGAAACTACGTCACTTTATTTAATAAAATCAAGGTGAAATCTGAACCCACCCTTATCCTTGATCCAGTGGCCCAGATTTAATTCCACTTGGCATATAAAAGGCCCTTTTTAATCAAATTTTTTGCCATTTTCTCCATAACCCAAACCCTAGAGACCCTTTCTCATCTCTTCTTCTTCCTCAGCCGCTGCTGCCCGTCACCCACGGCGGCGGCACCGTCCTCCGGTGGCCAACACCCTCCAACCAACTTCAATCTCTTCCTCCCCTCTTCCTCTTCATAAATCCGAACCCCAAATCCACATAACCCCTCTCAATCTCCATAAATCTAAGAAAATCTGAAATCCTAGCCCGCCTTTCTCTTTGAAATTTTCTGCAAACAATAACATTCCACCCTATGATACTTACATCGACAGATAGGTCTTCTCAAGACCTACCTATTGATGTCGGTCTCACCCCGAAAAATGCACCGCTGCCTGCCAGCCACCTCCGACGGCCACCCCACCGCCCACTGCCTATCACTGCCAATACCGCACCATCTTCCAGACTACTCGACCCAAAAACACGTGTTTCCTTCATGTATGATGCCAAAACTTATTTTCTTTGGGGTCTAATAAAAGAACATTTGTGTTTCGGGGTCGGACAGCCACTTCTTGGGGTGTGCTTCATCTTTTGGTAGCTCGAGTTAGCATCAGATGCCTTGTGTGGTAAGACCTTGCTCCCTCTTTTCGCTTTCTGATTTTTCCCCCTATTATTTCGTTTGTTTTGTTCTGTTGTTTTAGCATTAGGCTTAGAGTTTAATTTTCAACATTAGGCCTAGAGTTTAATTTTCATCCATGTTATGTTGTTCGCATACATTTGAGCAGCGATTTGTTGAATTGCCATTATTCTCGTGATGTTGTATGTCGCTTCCGATTAGCCCTTTAGTTGCTCACATTGTTTAGTTTTGTTGTATCATTTGAGACTGAGATCAATTGATTTTCTTCTCGACTAATTATTCATTTAGGTTGGTTACATTGATCTGATTCATATGTGATATTTTTATGTCGTTCTTTGTGTTAGTTTATTTTTATCAATTTAGTTTTTGTTGATTAATTGTTAGTGAGTACTGAATCAATAGTGTTTAGTTGTCATGTGTCGTTATGCCTCCGAAATTTAACGGAAGTTTCAAAGTTTTTGGTCTCTAATTGGAACCTTAATCCTTTCTTTAGTTTTCTGATTTCTGTTGCCTACTACTTTATTGTTGTTATTGTAGTAGTGTAAGTTCTGTTTGTGGTCTGCTTTAGTTCGTTTTCTATCTAGTTTTCAGTTTCGTCTTCGCTTAAATCAAACTTTTTCACTAAGATGTTTTCTCTGTTAACATGTGTCTTGCTTGGTTTGATTTTAGTCATTAGGTTTTAAGTTCTCTTGATTAATTAATAGTTCATTATTAAGTTTTAGTTACATGTTTTTGGTAGTTTAACTAAGTTCTAGTTACTTATTTCTCGTTTTAGTTTGGTGCAAACTAGGTTTGGTATTAATTTGCTTAAAGCTGAAAGTTAGAATGTGTTAATCATGAAATAAGTACATGTTAGCTTGCTTTTACTGTTTAGGCATGCTGAAAAATACTACTACTTTGCTTTGTGTCAGATTTTTTGGTTAAAAAGTGGACTATTTTGGCACACAAAAGTTAGTCCTTTTGGATAGATTTTTGGTGAACCAAAATCTGTCCAAAAGGACTTAATTTTTCCTACTTAAAGAGGTCATTCTCCACACTAGAAGAGACACTCTATCTTACATGGAGAGACATATATCTTTGAGAAAAATCAGTAGCTTAATACATATAGCAAGCTGAAATTTCAGAGCTTTGTGAGTTTTTTAGAGTGAACCTTTTTTCTTAGGCGATTTGTGAAGTTGTTTAGCTACTAGTTTCAAGCACTTTTGTTGGTTTTCTAGGCTCTTTTAACACTGACGTGATGCTGTCTTTATTGTTGTTTTTGCTACTATTCTTATTGATGCAGTACTTTTATTATTCTATGACTTAGGTAACTCTTTAAACTTATGTTGCATATATTTTCACATTAACAAGAAGATTTGAACTCATCTTGACTACTGGGGGCATATCCATCTAAATAAATGAATGCTAGATAGTTTTCTTGATTGTTTAAGTATATCTTATTGGATTCATACATAAAAATGAATTCTTGATGTTCAAATAGTGTTTATTCATGTGTAGCTGGATATTATCTAATATAGTTTCAATGCATGTAAACTGAGATGTTTCAAGAAGGTTGTAATGTGTTTAAGGACTGTTTTTGTACCTTGCATAATTCTGGCTGATTTATGTTAGGCCATTCTTTAAAGAAAAGAACAAAAGAGACATGCCTAAAAGCTTTAGTTTATTGTGATAAATTTTAGATTCTACATATAACCATAGTTTATTGTGATAATTTTTAGATTCTACATGTGACCATTTTTCTAAAGGCCTTTATTTTTTAGAAAATGGCTAAGTCATTAAACAAGTGGTTGAGGTTGCAAATAAATTGAAGGTTTTGGTTTTAGAGTAAAATGGACTAGACGTGTGATTTAGTCCAAGTGGGTTACCTGTGCTAATATGCAACTGATGGCCATTGGTTTTTCAATTTGTGTCATTCCAAAAGCCCAATAATGGGCCAAAGTTGGTTCTTCCCAACAGGCCAAATGCCTATTAAAAGTTTATTTAGCCATTTTTCTTTTGAAGTCACTGCTGGCCCATTTCCGTTTTAGTAATGTACTAGACTAACTTTTATAAGCAAAGCTGGTCCAATCGATTAAAAGTCATGTTTGTTCAAATATATTAATTAAAAGTGGTATTTTCTCTTAGTAATAGTAATCTAATAATTTAATCACCTCTTAATTAATTAATTTAAATGCCAGGCAAATAGTAGGCACGCTTTAACTTCACGAAATCGCTTGCATAGCGTGATGTTTAACATTCAATAAATTAACTGAATAATCTCATCCCTTATCCAATAATTTTAGTTAGTTTTTTTTAATTTAATTATTTTTTATAATTGTGGATTCTCTTGCGTAGCGCGATTGTAACTTTCAATAATTTTCAAGAATTAATTTTTTCAAATGTAGTAATTTCTCAAAAGTACTACAAATAATTGATTGTCATGATTTCGGATTCGCTTGCGAGGCACAATTATGACAAGTTAATTTTTTTTATTTGATCACGCATTCGCTTGCGTAGCGTGGTTATGACAATGCAATATTATCTAAATTATTTTGTTTAGTAATTCTAATAATCAAGAAATAAAAGCGGATAGGTAAAACATAAAAATCATATAAATCGCGTTTTGTCCAAAATTATTCAAGCCAAGTTTTAAGTCAATAAAGAGACCGTGCTAGAACCACGAGACTCATAGAATGCCTTACACATTCTCCTCGGTCAATAAAATTCCTTACCCGAACTTTATTTTCGCGGACCGATATAAAAGAGTCAAATCTTCCTTTGAATAGGGATTCAAATAAAAGATGAATTCGAACACCCAAAAATCGATTACATGTGGCGGCTCTGTAAACAAAATATATTATATTTTAGGGGGTAAAAGGGGGTGTGACAGGAATTGATATGTAGCTATAATTTCATAGTTTCATACATTATTTGCCTTGCATTTTATATGCTTTAATGATAAATTATACTTTATTTGCGTGTAATGGAGTTTCTTTTATGGGTAGGTGAATTAAAGATGAAAGTAGAGCAAAAGGGTTACTCAAACGCTGAAAGCGTGCTCGAGAACAATGAAAAGGAGAAAGCTGGGGACGCCAAGCCTTAAGCAAGCTTTATACCTGGCGAGGCCAGGCGAAGGCTAGCTTAACCAGGCGTTAGACCTGGCGAGGCCATGCAAAGGCCAGCTTAACCAGGCGTTAGACTTGCGAGTCCAGACAAAGGCCAGCTCTACCAGGCGTTATGCCTGGCGACGCCAGCCTTGGGGCGAGATCCATTTCGAGTTTTGAAAATTTATTTCGTCTCCTGGTTTGATTAGGACTTGACCTACACGTTTAGGTCTTTTCCTTCACATATAAATAGACCTAAAATGCCACTTTGAGGGGAGACAGACGAGGTATTGGACTGAGAGACCGGCATTAGACCGGAGATTCGACCTAAGGAGGAAAGAACACACTAGGAGCAAGGCAGAGGATTCTTCTACGAGTTTTTTTCACTTACTTCTTCCTATTTTAATTATTGGTTATGAATTCTAGTATTGTAGTTATGCATACTATTATAAATAGCTAATTTGTTGTCTAGGGTTTTGATAGAACCTATTGGAGGATAATTTTCATGTTATGTTAATATAGATTTGATGTAGCTTTTTCTCTAATTGTTCAACTATATTTATATTGTGGTTGGTTGAAGAGCTCTCAATCGACTGTGCCTATTTAGTGTATATTACTCAGGAGAGAGTGCATATTTAGGTAGTTGTTGAACAACATCACTTCTAACGTATATATGGGATCAATACGAAGGGTTTAAAGGTGGGATTATGAATAACGAAACCTTGGTGCGATCCGAGTGAACCGTACTTAATGTCAGCTAGCGTAATTTGAGAGAATATGTCTAGTAAATTGTAGTAGTTACTCAGGGGAGAATTACAACACTCAGAGCGCTCATGATCGGTAGAGAAAACTTAGGCAAGTTTATAGAAAACGTAGCGTAAAGGATTCCGACAATAGGAAAAATTATAACTCTAGACCTCCTTAATCTTGTCTCCGACCCTTATCCTTGTTAATTGATAGTTTTACTGCTTTCTAGTGTTTTTTTAGTTAATTAGATAAAAATAAACATTATAATCTTTATAATAAGAAAATTATTTGGACTTATGTTTCTTTGTAATATTGAACAAATGTAGCTAATCCTTAGTTCTCTGTGGGATTTAACTCCAGATTTGTAAACCGAATTATATTTGCAACAACAGCTTAGTCCTTTTCATACATAGTTGGACGTGATCAATATATACATACATATATATATATATATATATATTGTATAACCAAGTACAATCAATGAATAGCAACTCGAAAAAGCAAACTTTAAAGCCCACTGGTTGTTTCAGAAAAGATTCATTTTATGCACATGTATATATAAGAGATTTTTACATACCTATACACTATTGGAAACTTTATTACCCTCCCTACTCAAGTTTTACTTTAATTACCTCTTATATATAAAATTACCAATTATGTACATTTTTAGGGTTTAATGATAATTAATCGATTCCTACAATCACTCCCGCTCACCCACGTTTCTCTCTCGGTATCTCACCCCTGCCCCACACACACATGTTTCTCTCTCCACATCCTACCTTCTCCCCCACGTATCTTGCACAAGAGAGCAACAATTCCACCATTGAGAGCCATTAAAAAACTTTGAAGCTTTGGATTCGAATTCGGATTTTCAAAAAATATTATTTTGTTTGAATTGGGTGAATAATTGGGAATTCTCGTTACGTCTCTCTCTATCTCTCAATCCCTAATTTCAGTAATATAAAGTAAAGGAAAAGAGAACAGTAATTCCACCATTGACAGCCATTATGCTTTGAATTCAAATTTGAGTCTTCAAAAATCATTATTTGTTTGGATTGGGTGTTGTTGCAAATAATTGAGAATATGGTTTGAAGTTTATATCTCAATTTTGAGGGTGTTTTGGTGAAGATTAGACCTGATTTTGGCTGGATTTCAAATTGAAACTCGAAGAAGAAGAAGAAGAAGAAGAAGAAGACATGACATATATTATACTGCAAAAAATGTAGTAAAGTTACAGTAAAATTGTAGAAAAATTATATTCTGTTATTTATAATATATATTTTTTTATTTAAATATTGTATGAAAGTTGAACAATATTGTATAAAAATTATATTTAAGTTGTATGATATTGTAGTTGTATATAACTGGGTAGAAATAATATATGAAATTTGTAGATAAGTTGTATAATATATAATTTGTTGTATGATACAAAAGATATATTATATAAAATTTGTATAAAAATTATATTTAAACGTATGATATTGTAGTATAACCGAATAGAAATAGTGTATGAAAGTTGAGATAAGTTGTTTGAATTTTTTTTTCATTTTTTCTGGAGTTTTATAATTTTTATGTCCAAGCGCCCACTATATATTTTTCTCTACTTCCTCTGTTAAGTTATTTGTCACTTTTAGCTTAATCCGTGCAGTCCCTGACCAACATTTTCAATTGTATTCATTCACCTTTTTATATGACAAAAAAATACGTTTGATAGTACTCTAAGTTGATTTATGAATTCCAATTTTAATATTTTTTTAAAACAAAGAACTAATGAAGAAGCAATGTTATATGCAGTTCAGTTGTCTGTCTCAATGCATATGTTTGCTAGGAAACATTCACAATGGAGAGTTGGGACACGGCCATCTCTCCGTGGTATTTATTTTCCATAAAATAATTATTTTTAACCTAGAATATAAGGGAGCAAGATATGAGGAATTAAATTCTCTAAATCCCTAAATAGTGAAGAGGGGAGAGAAAAAAGGAAAATGATGTAACTAGATCCCTTGATTGAAGGTACAAATAATGAATAGGGAGGCTTTTAAGGTGGATTGTATAGATTTTGTAACTAAAATGTGTTTAGGTCGGGTAAATACCAAAATATGAATATTTTTCGTAATAAAGTTTCAAATAGTATATAGGAATGAAAAAAGGAATTTTTACATTCCTATGCCACATAGGAAACCTTATTACCCTCAATGTTTAAGGTTTAATTTAATTACACTTAGTATACCAAATTACCAATCATATACCATACTTGATTAAGGGTCTAAATGAATGGGCAGATTTTACTCTTTAATTAAAGGTATCCATATATCTTTAATTAAAGGTATCCATATATCTTCACTCCTTTCTCTCTTCTCTCCCTCTTCTCTCCGGATATATCGATTACTTCCTCTTTTTGACATTGGACCTTGTGTTTACAATGGGAAAATGAGCAAACAGTTCTGCGTATTCACCGGAACTAAATGTCAAGCGAGTGAAAGAGAAGTTTGGAAACATCGATTACTTCCGAAACCATGCCAGAGGCTCCTTCTGCCTTGTCAAATAATGGTAGTTTTGATGAAAACAACAAAAAGCTTCTTTAATTATTCGTAAACATTACTACTAATGCAGATGAAGTTCAAAAAAAGGTTCTAAATGAGATACTTTCTCGTAATGCTGGAGTTGAGTATTTGCAAAGGCATGGCCTAAATGGTAAAACTGACTATGAAACCTTCAAAAAAATCATGCATGTTGTTACATATGAGGATCTCAAGCCTGATATTGATCGTATTGCTGATGGTAAGAAGACATATTGCAGAAATTGTAGATAAATTGTAGAACAATTGTAGATAACTTGTAGACTGTTTTTTTCAGAAGATTTTGTAGAAGTTTTCATTGTTTTGGATTTGTGAAAACAGAAAACAATGCATCTACAATCAGAATACAAATAATCTACAATTTATCTATAAAATATCCACAAACTGGATACATTGAATTTTAATATCCCAATTCCCATTTCAATTGTAGATAATTTGTAGATATAGTGAAAATTTTGTAGTCATCCATTTTAGGATGTCAGACATTTTGAAATCAACAATTTCTAATCATAGATTGTAGATTATTTTGTCGTATAAATGTAATAAGTTTGTAGATAATTTTGAAAACAACATTGCTTTATTCTTTCATTAAACTGCTTTGTAGTTTCATTGTAGGCAAATGTAGTAATTTTGTAGGTAATACCATAAAATCATAATTCTATGCAATTTCGAACTATACAAACCTGCACTTGTGTTATCGTTGGTGATTGTCAATTCCATATTGAAATCTCATACACTTATACATAACAGATATGAACGTAAGTTTTTATTCTCCTTTTTGGTCTCCATATACACACGAACCCCCATATCATTCTAAATTTTTTTATTTTTTTAGATTTCTATATTGAGAGAAAAAAAAAGATGAAGAATAGGTATATGATCGCCAATTTGATTTCTGAAAACGACGAAGAACAGAATATAGCAATTTTGAGTTGATGAATCTCGAAGATTTGAATTCTACAATTTGAATTCAGTTTGTTGAAGTTGTTCGTAGTTTGTTGAAGAACAGAATTTGTTTAAAATTGAAGATGAGCGATTTCCATGATATGATATGATCTTATTCACGCCAAATCTGTTCAGAATATTCTGCTCCTAAAATTTAGCTCGCAAAAATTGGAAGATACAATTGCTATTAATTAGCTTTTAATGATTGGTATAAAAACTGTAGAAATAATGTGGACTGGGCGAGTAATTTAGAAATTATGCACATTTTTGGTAATAAGGTTTCATATATGGTACAGGAAGAAAAAAACCCCATGAAAAAATCCCTCATAATCCAATAAAATTGTGGGCTCGCCCCCTCAAGAAAGGCCGAACTCTTCATTCCCGAAAGACCCAATTCTTTAGTTACTCAAATCTCAGTCCCTCCCACAAACTTAAAACATCCTTTAAACTTAACATGGGATATCTAATATCTCAATTAACACAATAAATTCTTCAATTTTTCAAATCAATTTCACTAACCAAAAATACCTCAGAAATCAAGCAATAGAGGATTACATGGACTTACTTCCTTAAAACTATTTGTCCGATCTACAGAGGCAGATTCAGGATTTCAAGAGGATGTGTATACTATTGCGAAGAGGTGAATCTAAAATTTATACTTGATTGATTTAACTTTAGTCTCTTACCATAACTCACTAACTTTTAAAATTATAGGTTCAAAATCATGTTATTTTTGAAATTTTTATTAATTTTACATATATATCTATAATCCATGCCAAAAACAAGACCGTTCAGAGTGAGATTCGAACTACCAATTTCACTTGTAGAGGTGCATCCAATAGTTTTTGGGAAAATGTTCACGCACATATATTTAAGTAATTTTGATAAAATGCAACATTGTTATACATGGTTTAAGGAGAGGAGTATGGGTTCACCTGAACCCATATCCCTCAACTTGGATACGCCTCAGTCCAGAGATCAAGTTTTAAATATTTGAAATAATATTTGGAGATTTATTTTCTACTTTCAAATTTCTCTCTTTAACTTCGAATATTAATCTTTTTCAATATTAATCAAAACGTTCAAACAACTCAACAAACAGAGATTTCAATATATATGTCACATGTTCAAGCTGTGGAGCAGGTACTAATGCTCGCATCAAGATAGATTATGTACATCGTCATATTCTTAAGGGTGCGATTCTTCCCCAAATTCTACTTGAATACAGAATATTTTGTACATCGAACTGTCTTTTTTTTTTCCGACGTGTCAGCCAAAGGCTGAAGTATGCATGTTAGCTGGACTAGTAGCAAAAGGGGATGGGACGTAGCTATTACGTGTAGTATTAAACCTTTATTAAAAGTGACTGTATATTTGATTGAGGAAACCTAATATTCAAATATAAGTGTGTTTTGTGACAAACACGTTGTAATTTGAAAATGTGTCAGTTACGATCCATCAATTTTAGTTACGTGTCTTAGTAAGCGTTTGGACATAAAAATTAATAATTTAAAAAAATATATTTAAAATTAAATTGAAAAATAATATTTAAAATTATGTTTGAACATGCATTTCACTTGAAAAAATATTGTACTTTTCTAAGCAGGAAAAACAAAATTTAAAAAGTGGTCAAAACACTTTTTGGGGTTTTGTAAAAATTCATTTTGATTTTTTTTCTGAAAACTAGCAAAATTTCTTGGACAAAAACATTTTTGAAAATAAATTCAAAAAATTCGAAAAAAATAATTACTATGTGCAAAATTTAAAATATCTCAAGTTCGAATCCATCCTAAACCAAAGATTGGTATCGCGGAAGATTTTTAAATTTTATAGTATGAAACTAAATGTATGTGTAACATTATCAAAATATAGTTTGAAACTTGCGATCTTAGAAATGTTATAAAATTCCTAATAAATGTATCATTAAAGATAAAATAAAAATGTTGGAATTAAGAATTTACTAAATCTAAAAATATCATATTTTTTTAAAAGTTAAAAAAAATCTATTTAAAATAAACAAAAAAAAATAATAAACATAAATCGAAACAATACTTTATATGATCGTGTATGTAGTACTTCGACCTTGCAAATTAAAAGATCTCATCCTCATGTTAAAGTCCGTACAAAAAATTATTTACATTTAGTAGCCGAAAAAGTGTATAAGATATATATAATTTTTGTATATTATTAACATAACAAATGTGT
>MU749671.1:39283-49731 GCA_026770625.1 Nicotiana glauca | reverse complement strand
TATATATATATATATATATATATATCGATTATTATTTTGAGAGTGACTATATAGTATCATTTTTCCATTAATTTTAGCGAGAAATGATATTGTTCAATCAAAGCTTTTTAACTTCAAGTTACATCTGGATGCTTTAAAATGTGATACACAATATTTCAAGAATAGTACTGGAAAAATACGAAATAATTAATGAGATTGCAAATCAAAGACAATATCGTAAAATTTAACTCATACTATATATGTTTCCTAGTTTAATATGGTCAAGCAAACCATCAACGATATATATATATAACGAAAATTTCTGGCATTGTGATAGAATTAAGTTGTTCAAATTGCTTTAGGTTATAATTTTGGATCTCAATTATGACAGGTGATGTAGATGTTTTGTACTAATATATTGGGATCTCGACTAATTCGAATTAACATTATATAAAGTTTTATCAAGATTTCTTTTAATGTCAGAAATTAAACCTGAAACCTTAACATTTTTGACTAAAAATTAACCTAACTTGTAATAAATTGAAATGAGTTGAATAAAAAATGAGCTGAGTTTGATAAATGAGCGAGTCAATAACCAACCCAATTTTGTACGAGTTGGGCCGATCATTTGGGCTTGGACAAATTTGAAAGCCCTAATCCATCCCAACCTCTTACTTTGCTCATACTTTGACTCTTGTCTCAGCCTCTTACTTTGCTCATATTTTGACTCTAATTCCTATAAATTATTCAACTATATTTGACTAGGGAGTCATAGGTCATATAATAACAAGTTTTATGAAGTAAACAATTAGGTGAATAGAAGTGGAATTTGTTAGGTATCTCTCCATGTCAACTTTTTCTAGCCATTTTTAAACTGGAAATAGATGATAAATTTTATTCATTAATAATTAAATAACTAATTTTTCACCAAAATAAGTAAATTATCCTTTTCCTTTTACATTACCATTATAAAACCAAACATAGTGTGAAGACACTTCACATTTCCTTACTATCACTTCCCCAAATGTGTCATATCCTTATCTATATAAAATTCTTCTAATTATATAATTGGATTTTTTTCAACTTAGTGATAAGTAATTATGTAAAGAATATGGTACTTTCCGAAACTTCTATTTCTTTTGTAATATTTAAATTTTTCGTCATACAATTATGGCGATGTGCCGAAAGATTGAGAAAAATAGTTTAATACTTTAATTTGAATAAATGGAGCTGTCTTACCTTGATTAAAGTGAAAGAAAATGTATAAGATAAATAACAGATAAGTGATTTTATTGTGTGAGATAAGGCATTAGTTGTGTGACATTAGTTGTGTGACATATCTTTTTATCTTACACATTTATGGACTCATATCTTATACATTTGGGTCTACAAAGTTGTAAGACAAAAAAGGACTCACACAACTAGCGTTAGTTGCGGCAAAATATAAAACTTTTCGATTTTATGATATAGTTGTGCTAGTGGTACAAAAAAAATAGGAGAAGATACAACAACAACCAAAAAAAAAAAAAGTGGACCAAAAATACAACAACCAAAAAAAAAAAAAATAGGAGAAGATACAACAACAACCAAAAAAAAAAAAAGTGGACCAAAAATACAACAAGCTACAAAATTGAATAATTTCAAATAATATACATAGAAACAATTCGATCATTTTCCGTATTCTAAATAGATATATAAAACTAATTTTAAATTGAATTAAAAGAAGCCAATGAAAAAAGGAAACATGTCATGAGTTGGAGACACATGGTACATTTCCCTAAGAGCACAAAGAACAATAAATTAAGGTGTTTAACTGTCTAAGGAAGCCAGTTAATTTCTAGTATAATAATACGACCCAAGCTATTCTTTCAACCCCACCACCACCGCCTCCCAAAAACAAAAAATATTAAATTAAAAATAATAAGAGTTTTTGAACACTGATAAAGTTAATTTTATGTGAATTATAAGTCATGTGTTCTATTCGTGAAAGCAGTTATCAATGATTGCATTAAAGTAACCTCTCGATATCACACGGCTTTGGGATACGATCCTTTTTCGGACCTTGTATGAATGTGAAATACTTTGTGCTTCGGACTACCTTTAAGAATAAGGAATATGTTACCAATTAATCTTGATGGTAAAGCAAACTCTTTTATTCTAAATAAAAAAATTCTTAAAATTTTAATTTTTTTATGTTAGAGTTGGATTTATACTAATAGGTTATAATCGATTAATTGATTATATCATTGAGCTACTAGGAAATAATAGGGAATTTAATTTTCGTTCGCATAATATGCCTAATATACTTGAAATTTTATTTGCATTCTCTCATAAATTCATAGTAGTAGTTTGCTTACATTGGGGGTGGATATAATACCGATCGAATCGAGAAACCCGGATCAATCAGTTCGATTTGTGTTTTCTATAATTTTGGTGTTCGGTTTAGCGCTCAATTTTGTAACTTCGATTTTCGGTCAAACAGAAAAACCAAAGTTTTAAGGAATTTTTACCTCCAAAGCAAAGGTTAACAACACCTTATTTATTTTAAATAAATACCATTTTAAAAAATTATATTCTATAGATACCTTTTAATGTTTATAGCAAAATATCTAATTTTGGTTACCTCCTACTCCTAAGCCACTAAATACGCTATTTAGTTACAATATTTTCTTTCTCTCTCTACTTTGATACAATTTTTACCTCAAATATCTCGTAAAGAGCTCTCCAATTCCTTTATCCACCATTGCCATTTTAGTATAAGGATAAAACGAAGAAGTTTTAAACCCTAAACCCTAGAGTTGTTGAAGAATAGGTGTGTGTATATGGTCATTGCTAAAGACTAGAGATTCTTCTTCTTTCACATGTAATATTAAATCCTAAACCCTTCCGTTGCAATTAGAATTGCAGAAGAAATCCTTACGTCTCCCTGTTCGCATAGTTAAGGCGAAGAACAAAAACAAGAATAAAAAAAATGGTCGTGCGACTATGGATGTCTCCTCTGACAAGACCGTCACGGGTCCCCAAGTAGTGTTAGTAATTTCTGCAACCGAAATTGAATCCAAAGGAGATGAAGCCTCCGATCGACGGCGGCGTGTGAACAGTGACATTCAGGATTTTTGCTCGACGACGGATTTGCCGGAAATTAGTCTTTGTTCTTGAACAAAGACGACGGAGTTTGGGTCTGAGCAACTTGATTTTCTGTTAATATATTTTAATATTTTCTCGACGTATCATGCTGTATTTTCATGTATTTCATTGTATTCATTATCTTTTTTTCATTGTATTTCATCGTATCCCGCAGTATTCTACGTATTTTATTGTATTCACTGTCTCGCTATATGTCATGAATGTATTCATATGTTTTTTTTAATTAATATAATTTATGTATTAAGATGTATTATATAATTTCTCTGAAGATTGTTAGGTTTTTGGGATATTTTTCGGTTGAGGATCTTTTTTTATAACTGAAAATACAAAATCGTGTGTTATAATTGAGTTTGTTGAGTTATATTAGGAGTCTATTATGTTAATTGATTCACTTTCCATTTTAAAAATAGTGTAATCCCCTACTTCATGTCGTGAATACTGTCGAATATAATAATCTGTCCAGTTGTAATCCCATGTTTCACTCCATGAAGACACTCGAATACAACAACTAATTAGCTGGACTTCCCTGATTTACGTCTATTTTTGTTACTGTATTCATGAATACAATAGCTTAAATACATTAAATACATCTTATAACCACAAAAAAGTATCTATAATCCGTAATATAGCAAATGATATTTATAAATGGCTAATTACTACTAAAAGATAGTGCTTTATGAAAATTTCTCTTTCTAATATGGGTCCTAACCTCTAGGCTCCTTTTAAGTTGTATGGCCCACTTTTTCACAAATTTACATTATAAAATTTGAAGCCCAAACCCAAATAAAATCCCATATTAAAAAAATTATCCCTTTTTGTTTGCCAATGCATCTTACATCTTTGTTTGTTTGCACGCCGCCGATGTTGCTGCCTACGAGATAGCTATATTGTAAGTAATATTTATCAAATAAAATTATATTTCCTACATCAACAAAATGATTTGGATAATCATATTACAAGTATCACGTTTTCGGGTTTTAGTTGCACTAAAACCTGAACATGGTCATATTTTTTAGTAGAAAATGTTCGATTTCAAAGCTCAATACGACAAGACCAAAATGACCAAATTGAAACGAAAATCTACTGAACTGAATTAGTAAAAACTGAAGAAACCAAACTAATTTTGGTTCGGTAATAATTGGTGGACCATATAAAAAGCCGAAAGCCAAACAAACCGAATCGAATTTCATGAAAACTGAACCGAACCGCCCGATGTCCACCCTAGCTTACATACTTCATTTTTTAGAATGAACCTAAAAAATAACACTACTTCACTAACTTTATTCATATTCTATATTCCAATTTCATTCATTTACTATCCTTTTGACAATTGTTTGTTTGGGAAAATGGACCGAACGAATTAGACTAAATGAAGTTGGGATGAAAGCAAAGGGATCAAAATTATTCTTCACATACCTTTGCTCCAAAAATAAGTAGTTCATTTTTATTTTTATACGTAATCCAAAATTGTGTTCATACTGACAATTTCTCATATAAATTCAACGGGTCACTGTTTCTACTTATGTGCTCCCCACCGATCTAGTCGCTAAGGGCTCGCGTTCCGTTCCGTCCCGTCCCGTCCCGGTAGTTAGTGTGATGGGATGGGACGATTTTTTCCGATTCCTTTTATTCATTAAAGTTTCTATCCCATCCTGTCCCGCTAAAATTGTCCCGTCTCGTCTTGTCGTGTCCTATCTCTTCACGTTGGATAACCATAATCTAGTGACACACCAACCATGCCCCTGTCATTGAGATAAATCGTTTCTAGTCCATCTCTTTCAGTTTCGTTTCTATATGTGGGATGGGAGTTTCAAAAATTCTCCTATATGAATAAAGAATTTCTATCATAATTTGCAATCCAATATGTTGCGAGACACATGGTTCATTCCCCTAAATCTAAAAGAGAACAATATTAATGGAATTTATTTTTCGTAAAACTTTGAACTAGCCATCCTGTCAGTGCCACCACCATTGTTTAAGAAAGAAATGAAAAATAAATGTGTTGAATATATATTATATTATAGTGTTTGTCATTTTTGTTGTCTTTTCTTCAACCTAAGCTAAGATATGACAAAACATAAAAATAGAAAAGAATCGTTTCCGTATTTCCACTTTCCACTACTTAGTGGGTGTTTGGACATAAGAATTATATAAAATTCCAAAAAATGTGAAAATTTTTTAAGTAAAATATATTTAAAAATTAAAGTTGCGTTTGGATATGAATATTGGGCGCCCCTCTTTAACCTGTAGCCGCTTTGTCTTTTTGTTTGCATCCGTACCCACTTTTTAAAAAACTTCAGCTTCCTTTTATAACTGAAAAACTTCAGCTCTAGAGAGCTGAAGTTTTCGGGTTACTAAACAAAAACTTCAGCTCTAGAGCTGAAGTTTTTATTTTATAACTTGAACTAAAGTTTCCGGGTTACTAAACAAAAACTTCAGCTCTAGAGCTGAAGTTTTTATTTTATAACTTGAAAACTTCAGCTCTAGAGCTGAAGTTTTGGGGCTACTAAACAAAAAACTTCAGCTCTAGAGATGAAGTTTTCTAGTTACAACATAGAAACTTCAGCTCTAGAGCTGAAGTTTTTATTTTATAACTTGAAAACTTCAGCTCTAGAGCTGAAGTTTTGGGGCTACTAAACAAAAACTTCAGCTCTAGAGCTGAAGTTTTTATTTTATAACTGGCAAACTTCAGCTCTAGAGCTGAAGTTTTCTAGTTACAACATAGAAACTTCAGCTCTAGAGCTGAAGTTTTTATTTTATAACTGGTAAACTTCAGCTCTAGAGCTGAAGTTTTTCGGTTACAAAGACAAAAACTTCAGCTCTAGAGCTCAAGTTTCCTAGTTACAACATAGAAACTTTAGCTCTAGAGCTGAAGTTTTTATTTTATAACTGGCAAACTTCAGCTCTAGAGCTGAAGTTTTCCGGTTACAAAGACAAAAACTTCAGCTCTAGAGCTGAAGTTTCACAGTTACTAAACAAAAGCTTATAAAATAAAATTTCAGCTCTAGAGCTGAAGTTCGCGAATTATAAAACAAAAACTTCAGCTCTAGAGCTGAACTTCAGGCCTGGCTACTAAAATGATGAAGTTTTGTGTGATTGTCTTTGCTACTTCAGCCCCGTGTGCTGAAGTTATGCGAAAAAGCGGGTACGCTTGCAATTTTTTTTGCAAAGCGGGCATAGGTTAAAATGTGGCACAAAAAACGGGTATAGATGCAATTGCCCCATATAATTTTGGGTTGTTTTAGAATTTTATGAGTGATTTGAGTGAAAGTTTTGAAAAATAGCTTTTTGGAATTTTTTAAATTTTTGAAAAAAATTAAAAGTCATCTTCAATTAAAAATTAAAAATTTTATGGCCAAACACTGATTTCGAAAAAAAGTAAAAAGTTTTGAAAAAAAAATAAAAAAATTCTTATGTCCAAACGGCTCTTAGATTACTTTCTCATTTCAATTTATTTGGTATTTTATCCTCATGATAGTGATCATATGGATAAATTTCTTCATCATTAATCAAAGGTATCAAATTCGAGTAGCTATTACGAGAAAAACTCTGGCAAGAAGCAGTTTCCTTTAATAAATCTTGCATGATGCAAACTTGAATTAATCGAGAGCCCGATACAGATATTAGACATTGCGTGAAAATTTAATATTTTTATAAGGTATTTTTCGCTTATCATCTTAAAAGTAAAATTAAAATATAGCAATTTATGTTTTGAGATTGCATTAGTTATTCAGAAGCAAAGATAATGGAGATCCTATAAGTTAGGATTTTCTAAAAGGTTCACTTAGTTTAACTTTTCAAAAAGTAAAAAGTGACAAATATTTTTGAAGTGAAAGTTTATTTTATTTTATTTTATTTTTTTGGCTACAAGTGGTTGAGCAAAGTGCACGAGTCAAAGAATTATAGATTTAGACACAAAGAGGACGATAAATTTGGGGCATTGGCAGCAATATTATTTTATATAGGGTTACTGATGGATTAGTGACTTACCTAACAAATAATACTAATCCAATTAAAGTAAATATAAGAAAAAGTAGAGCTAAACAAATTTCAAGTTCAATAATTAAGAATTAGGATAAGACTTTTACTTGATTTGGACTTCTTTGGAGTTATATTAATTTTCAAAATAAAGGGAGAAGTTCGGTTGGTGATTTCTTTAGGAATATATCTATTATACAAACACAATTTAAGAAAATTATCTTTGTTCTTTTCCCATATGATAAACTCAATTTTAAAATATATTAGTACAAATGTACAATACATGGAGATAGGATATTGAATTATGGTTGCCAAATTAAGTATGTTATAGCCATCTTTTAGGTTCAACAGTGACAAATTTAGTTTCAAGCATTTACTATCGTTTCCAAAGTTGTAGATGCTAGTAGGGTATACTTTATTTTCTTAAAGGAACCCATAAAACAAGCATCATGTTCGATCATTAAATCAAACCTTCAACGACGATAAATCAAACAACAAAAAGAAAAATATACCAGAAGAGACATAGATATTCAATGTGGTTCGGTCAACTTATTGACGTCGACGGAGGAGATGAGGAATCCACTATATAAAAAGAGAGTACAAAATATTGAGAGAATAACCTCACGAAAAGGCAAACACAAGTGACACAGTAACACTTGTCACGTAAAGTTCTCCTCCTAAATACGACCCTCAACCTCATATGGTTACATTGCGGATAGTGGTGTACAAGCCAAACCGAACCTACGAACCAAGTCAAACCGAAGAAAAAAACCGACTTGTGGTTTGGTTTGGTTGGTTTGGTGTTGGAAAATAAAAAACTGATCGCTCTTGGTTTGGTTTGGCATTAACAAAAAATAAGTCAAACCGAATCTAAACCAAACCGACGTTATATATAAATAAATTTTAGAAATTTTATACATAAAAAATAATCATTAAAATCTAATTTGTAAGTATTTTCTAAACTATTTTATAGTTTTCAATGTCTTGAGATATTATTTATTTGTGGGCTTGTAAATTCACTATCCACTAAGTAGATTCTATCTACATAACCTAAATATCAAGCCCAAACTAAAACCCAACAAGACAAAAAACAATAAAATAAATTATTCCATATCTTCCCTATGTTCCAATTTCAAAATCAAAGAACCCCAAATATTGGAAATCATTCCCTCACATCACACTAGCTTCCTGCTTGTCATTTTACTCAAATGATTGGTGATTATTTTAGTGTTAAGGTTTATCAAGTTTACAGTGCTTTGCTTTGCCGCATGTTTGTTGTCATTTTCTATTATAGAAGGTCTTGGAATTATGATTTATACAAATAATTGGTATTCCTCATATATTATTAAGAAAAATAGTAATCATGTGAATAATTGGTGATTATTTGATCTCTTTTTCAAGAATAATACAACTAAAAAGGAAAACCGAAAAAAAAAAACCGAAAAACCGAAAAAATCGAATTTATGTTGGTTTGATTTGATTATGAATTTAGTAAACCGACACAATCAGTTTGATTTTGGTTTAATAAAAAATCGAACCAAACCGCCTCATGTACACCCCTAATTGCGGATGCTACTAAATGAGAATGAAGGATTCTCAATTTATAGAAGTCCAAACCTTTTTTTACAAGAAAGGGGCCAGCCAAATATGAGAGATTTATAATTTGCTTATACAAGAAGAAAAACTCAATTATAATAAATATATTATCCTTTCCTTCAATATATAGGAAAATCAAATATGATAAAAAAATTAGGACAACACCTTACAACATTAGGGTGTAACTTTATTTCTTAACTAAATACATTAACCAGGCATTTCCGACACCTGGTCCTAATCATGGGCTATTGGCATATTCCAATAACCCCCTTCGTCCTGACACATGCCATATGTAATAACTTTATTTCCTAACCAAATCTATCAAGTAAGCGACATAATCAACCACCACTTCAACCTATCAATCCCAACTCCTGGTCCCTCTCCATCGACGGGATGACGGCATTACCCAATAACTCCCCCTCTCTAATAGGATCGGAAAAATCAAATGTCATACTGAGAGTAGCAAAGCAAATATTGAACGATCATAAATCAATTAACAAACAAGAAATATACTAAAATATATACAAACATTTAACGTGGTTCGGTCAACTGACCTACGTCCACGGTAGGAGATGAGCAATCCACTATATAAAAGAGAGTACAAAATATCGAGAGAACAACCACACGAAGAGGCAAACACAAGTGACATACTGACACTTGTCTCGTAAAGTTCTCCCCCCTAAACACGACTCTCAAACCCCTTATAGCTATATTGTGGATGCTACTGAATGAGAAGGAGAAATCCTCAATTTATAGAAGCCCAAACATTTTCCTACAAGAAAAAGGACTAGCCAAATATGGAAGAATTATATTTTCCCTCTAGGAAAAGAAAAATCCAATTATGGTAAATATGTTGTCCTTTCCTTCATTAAGGATGTATAGTGGTCCGGGCCCGGGCCTAAATGGGCCAAACAGGCCGGGCTTAGCGGGCCTGGGCTCTGGCGATCCCGGGCCTCACGGTCCCGGGCTTCGTGGGCTCAACAGGTGGGACCAGCCCGTGACGGGCCTAAGCCCATGTGGTCTTGGGCTAAACGGGCCGGGCTCGTGGGCTTAGCGGGCCTAACAGGCTTTTTTATTTTCGGGCTTCTTTTTTTTAAATTTTTTTTTATTTAAGAAAATTTCTTGTAAACCATATCATGGCTATATAAAAATATATGTAGAAATCTAATTATTAAAGTGCTTGACGAAAAAGTAAAATAACAAAACAATAGTAAAATTAAATTGTCATGCATAATAAATTAATAACAAAGTGCAACATGAAGCATAAATATGTCTAATAATTTTAAAATAACACAAATTGTTGAAAAATCTTAAAGACGAATTCGCGGATAAATACCATCAACACAATACTTTATATGCCTCCTTAAAATGCCTCAGGTACACCCCGAACGAAAATTTAAGACTCTTCCACAATTCTTGCACTTTAATCTTTGGCCTTCTTCATTTTCTTCAAGCACTTCATACTAATGCGAAATAAATAAGCGCACTCTTTCCGAACGAGGCATGATGTAACTTGAAAATTAAGATTGAGACTTGAAGTCTTGAGAGATAGAGAGATTTAGAGAAATTTAGATTGAGAAATGAATATTGTGTATTGAAATGAAGAAGAGGGAGAGGGATATTTATAGTGTTAGAGAAGGTTAGTTTTGTAAATTGAACAAAATTAAAAAAAAATGGCTATTTGTGCAATATGACCGTTTTTTCTCATTGGGATTTGGGGGTGGGGCCCTCATTTTGAAAAATCTTAT
>MU749671.1:24286-38272 GCA_026770625.1 Nicotiana glauca | reverse complement strand
TATGTTATGTTATGTATATATATTAGTTTATATATTTTCTTGTAGTATATATTGTATGTTATGTATATATATTATAGCTTATATATTTTCGCAAGTTAAAGACAAAAAAATATTGTAAAAAGATATTCAAGGGCATGTCTTATAATTTTTATTACCAAAAATGGCATATCTTTCTTAGTCTTCCTCCCCCCAATGGAATGAGCACAACAAGGTACTAATACCACCATTCTAACCTTTTCAATTTATAAATTTAAAATTCGCATACCATCACCGACAATTAAATGATAAATATGACAAATACATCTCACATGGAATAAATTACTAAATGAAGGATTTAGTGTTGTTATAAGTATGCCTATAGCACTAGTGTTACTAGAAGCATTATCCATAGAAATTGTCATTATTTTATCTCTAATGCAAAAATATCTACAAATATCTGCAACAGTGTTAGCAATAAACTTACCTGTGTGACGTAAATTAATTATTCTATACGCAATAATGCGTTTTTGCATTATCCACTCCTCATCTATCCAATGACTTGTAACAGTTAGATACTTACAGTTATTATTACTTCTACCAATATCAGTAGTAATAGAAATCCGATTAGTTATATGAGTAAATAAATACCGCAAATATTGTTCATATTCATGTTTATATTTATATATATCGCTCTTAATTGTTGTGCGAGGCCAACCTTTACAAGTAGGATTATAAACTTTTCTAATATAATGCACAAAATTAGGATTAGAAGGAAAAGTATAGAGACCGCTTGCTTTGGATGTTCAGGCTTTGGCCAATCAGTTCGTGAGGTTGGATGTCTCTGAGCCCAGGCATGTGTTAGCTTGCACAGTCACTCGTTCTTCATTATTTGAGCGTATCTGATATTGGTAGTATGATGATCCTCATTTATGTGTCCTAAAGGACACGGTGCAACACGGTGGTGCCAAGCAGGTTACTGTTGGAGATGATAGAGTTTTGAGGATGTAGAGTCGTATTTGTGTGCCTAATGTAGATGGACTCCGAGAGTTGATTCTAGAGGAGGCCCATAGTTCCCGGTAGTCTATTCATCTAGGCGCCACTAAGATGTATCAGGATTTGTGGCATTATTATTGGTGGAAGAGGATGAAGAAGGATATTGTTGCATATGTGGCTCGGTGTTTGAACTATTAACAGGTAAAGTACAAGCATCAGAGACTTGGTGGTTTGTTCCAGAAGATTGAGATTCCTGAGTGGAAGTGGAAGTGTATCACTATGGACTTTGTTGTTGGACTTCCACGGACTCAGAGGAAGTTCGACGCAATATGAGTTATTGTTGATAGGCTGACCAAGTCAGCGCATTTCATCCCTGTGGTAGTCTTCTATTCTTCTGAGAGGTTGGCTGAGATCTATATCGGGGAGATTATTCGTCTTTATGGTGTGCCTATGTCTATCATTTCTGATCGAGGTATGCAGTTTATCTTGCATTTCTGGAGGGCAATTCAGTGTGAGTTGGGCACACGGGTCAAGTTGAGCATAACATTTCATCCTCAGACGGACAGGCAGTCCGAGCGTACTATTCAGATTCTGGAGGGTATGCTCCAAGCTTGTGTTATTGACTTTGCAGGCTCATGGGATCAGTTTTTACCTTTAGCTGAGTTTGCCTATAAAAATAGTTACCAGTCGAGCAGTTAGATGGCTCCTTATGAGGCTTTATATAGTAGGCGGTGTCAGTCGCCGGTTGGGTGGTTTGAGCTGAGAGGGACTCGGTTGTTGGGTAATGATCTAGTACAGGATGCCTTGGACAAGGTCAGGATCATTCAGGATAGGCTTCATACGGCTCAATCCAGGCAAAAGAGTTATGCCAACCGTAAGGTTCGTGATATGGCATACATGGTCGGCGAGTGGATGTTTCTTCGGGTGTCGCCTATGAAGGGCGTGATGAGATCTGGTAAAAAGGACAAGCTTCGCCCTAGGTTCATTGACCTGTTTGAGATTCTTGATCGAGTGGGAGAGATGGCTTATAGACTTGCGTTGCCGCCGAGTTTATCAGTTTTACATCCAGTGTTTCACGTGTCCATGCTTCAAAAGTATCATGGAGATCTATCACACGTGTTAGACTTCAGCATTGTCCAGTTGGACAAGGACTTGTCTTATGAGGAGGAGCCGGTAGCTATTCTAGACCGGCAGGTTCATAAGTTGAGATAGAAGAGTTTCCGTTCTGTTCGTGTTCAATGGAGAGGTCATCCTACTGAGGCATCGGCTTGGGAGTCCGAGTCCGATATGCGGAGCCGTTATCCCCATCTTTTCTCCAACTCAGGTACTTCCTTCTTATGTCCGTTCGAGGACGAACAGTTTATTTTAGAGGTGGAGAATGTGATGACCCAAAAGGTCATCAGTTGTTTTAGAAATAAATTTTGTGTATTGAGGCCTTAAAACCTCCTTTTTTTCTAACCTCAATTTGCGTGCGCAGTTCGGGCGCGTATCCGAAAAGCCATTATGTGAAAATCTATGAAAAATGATGAGTTTTGATTTAAAAATAAATTTAAGTTAACTTCAGTCAATATTTTGGATAAATGGATCCAGACCCGTGATTCGACGGTCCCGGAGGGTCCACAGGAAAATATGGGACTTGGGCGTATGCCCGGAAGTGAAATCCGAGGTCCCAAGTCCGAGAAATAAATTTTTGAAGAAAATTATTTTTTGAAAAATATAAGAGTTTTTGAGAAATGAAAGATAATGAAATTAATGGTATCGGGCCCGAATTTTGTTTCCGCAGCCCGACACAAGTTTGAAATAATAAATTAGTGAAATCTGTGAAGTTTTGTAAGAATCGGAGTCCGTTTAGTATAAATCGAACCTTATTTGAGAAAATTAGAAATTTTGATGTTCTTAAGTGATTTCATGAATTTGAGGCCTAATTCATAGTGGTTGATGTTATTTTGATAATTTGATCACACGAGCAAGTCCGTATGATATTTTTGGACTAGCGTGTATGCTTGGTTTGGAGCCCCGAGGGCTCGGGTGAGTTTTGGATAGGCCACGGAGTGGATTTAGACTTAGAAAAATAGTTGTTGCAAGTTCAGAGGAGTTGCAGGTCTCTGAACCTGACGTCGTGGTCCGCAGAGCTTTTCTAACAACCGCGGTGAGGCCTCCGCAACCGCAGTGGGATTTATGCGAACCGCGGAAGAGCAAGGACAAGCCGCACTCGATATTTTATGGTTCGCGGTGGAGCTCCGCGGCCGCAACCCCCTTTTATGCGATCCGCGGTGAGGATCTGAGAGGAGTATATAAACGGGACTTTTCAGTTATTTTACCATTTTCAGAAACCTAAAAACACAAAGGGTGACTTTTCAAGCACTCTTTCTTTATCCAAAACATAAGAAGTGATTTTAAGCTCATTTCTTTCACTTCTTAACTTTTTTTTACAAGATTTCATCGTAGAATTTAGGGTTTTCATGGTGAAATTGGGAATTTTGGATAAAACCTAAGAATATTGAAATTTGGAAATTTAGACCTCAAATTGAGATCGGATTCCAGAACCAATTATATATCCGGGCTCGGGGGTGAATGAGTAATTGGGTATTGGTTCGAACCTCGTGTTTTGACCATGTGGGACTGGGGTTAATTTTTGTATTTTGGGAAAAGCTTCAGAAAACCTATTTTTATGCATTAGAATTGTTTCATTTAGCATTTATTGATATAGTTAAGTAACTTATGGCTAGATACAAGTGATTGGTGGTGGGAACAAGAGTTAAAGCGGTAGCTGAGGCTTGAATTGCGTTCGTGGCATCGAGGTATGTGTTTGGTCTAACCTTAGCTTGAGTGATTAGGAGTCGTGTCCTATTTTATATGTGTTAATTGTTGAGTATGACGTATAGTCATGGTGACGAGTATCTATACATTGGTGTCAAGCATGCCCGCGAGTCTTATGCTATGATTAATGTGGCTCCGTTTTGTATTGTACATGCCTTATGTGATATTCCTATTGTTGAAAAAGCTTGTGGAAGTGAATTTGGTAATTGAACAATTAAGAGTGTTGACTCAAGTTGTGAATTGATCTACTGAAGTATTATTGGTACTTGAACATTGTAGAGCATTGGCTCAAGTTGTGAATTGAATTGTGAAGGTATCATTGGTAATTGAGCATTGTAGAGCATTGGCTCAAGTTGTAAATTGAGTTGTGAAGTAAATGTGAAAAAGAGAAAAGGATTATGATATTGTCTCCCTTGCTGGAATGTTGTTGCTTTTAATATTATCTCCCTTGTGGGGATGTTGTTACTTTTAATATTATCTCCCTTGCCGGGATGTTATTGCTTTTGATATTGTTTCCCTTGCCGAGTTTTTATTGTGATTTAATTTATTTCCTTGCCCTTATTGTTTGCGATTGTTGTTTGGGCGAGGAAGTTACATGACGCATCCCTGAGATTCTCTGGAAGGGCACGTAAGGATAAGCAACTAATGTCAGTGCAATTGCTGTCCGCCAACTGAGGTCCCCTCCGTACGCTAGACTAGATTGTCAGTCGTACATGAAAACCATTGTCAAGAACAATTGAGAGAACAGAAATGAGAATTGAGAATGAAAGAAAGCTTGATTGCATTAACGAAAGTTATTACAGAAAATCAACGCGGTGTCGAGGGGGAGAAACACCAGTACAGAGAATTACTTGCTTGCTAGAAAGTTTTGATTGCTTGATCCCCACTTTATAATGCTTTAAAAAAAATCCAAAACTACAAGACTAGACTTGACTACGCTAGAGAAACATAATGGAAGTACTTGAAATAAAACTACTCTATTTATAACGAAAATGACTTAGTTTTCTAAAAGGCAACAACAGGTCCGTTGTCAGCAGCATTGTCTCTGGCATCACGGTCTGCGCGCACGGCGCTGTTGGAATCTGCTTGCGGCTTGGCGCTGGCGAGGGATATTGGTGGGGCGACAGAAGTACCTGCACGGCCAAGACCACAGGGCCATCCGTGGCAGGGCGACAGAGGCACCTGCACGCTTGTCCATTGGCGCGGCATTGAGAAGCTTGCCAGGATGCCACAGGGCGTGTCCAAGGGGTCATGGGGCATGGATGGAAAGCCGCCCATGACATTCTCCCCCACCTGAGTTGGCAACATCCTCAGCGCCTTGCTTGAAAAATAATCTTCAATGAGTCTCTTGTAGGCTTTGAGGTTTGTTCCCCTCACCCAAGTATTCTCTTTTGCATCACAGCCTGCCATTTCACCAAAAACTCTTGGTGATCTTTCCTTGAGGCATGAATCACTTTGTCATCAAGGATAGCTTCAACACGCCTTTTCCCGGTTGAATTGGGACTTCGAATGCTGGGTATTGTAAGTTGGCTCCTTGAAGGATCCTCCGTGTTTTCCCAAAAAGGTTTCAGGAGACTGATGTGGAAGACATGATGAGTTTTCCACCAAGCTGAGGTATCCACCTGGTATGCAACTTTACCAATGCGCCTTTCAATGGACAAGGGTCCAATGTATTTTTGCAATAGGCAAGGGTCATGGATTCTCGCAAATTACTACCACTTTGGGATTTTGACCATCACTTTGTCTCCTACTTGATATTCAACAAAGCGACTATTCTGATCAGCATGCCTCTTCATCTGCTTTTGAGCTTTGACAAGATAGCTCCGCAATATCTCCAGATTCTGCTTCCACTCTTTTGAGAAGCTAGCAGCTCGAGGATACTTAGCCATATTTGGTGCATTCACAGTGTGTGGGAGTAGCGGTTGCTATCCGGTAACAATTTCAAAAGCGCTTTTGTTCGTACTAGAGCTCTTTTCTTAATTGAAACATAGTTGAGCAGCATCCAGAAGCTTTACCCAATTCTTCTGCGATCTGGTTACAAAGTGGCAGAGATATTCCTCCAACATACCATTGAACCGCTCCGTCTGACCATCAGATTGCCGATGAAAACTTGAGATATGACTCAATTTTGACCCCAGGCACTTAAAGAGTTGGGTCCAAAAGTTGCTAGTGAAGCGTGAGTCACGATCACTAACAATGTCTTTGGGCAGGCCCCAATATTTGACGACATGAGAGAAGAAGAGTCGAGTTGTATCTTCTGTTGATATATATTGTGGGGCTGCAATAAAGGTATCGTACTTGGAATACCGGTCCACCACAACCAAGATAGTTGTGATATCTCCGACCATGGGTAATCCGGTGATGAAATCCAGGGAGACACTTTCCCAAGGTCTCTTTGGGACAGCTAGTGGTTCCAAGTGACCCGCTTGTGTCAAGCGGTCTGACTTGTCTTTCTGTCATACTAGACAAGTCTTCACATATTGAGCAACATCATCAGCCATTTGAGGGAAATAATAGGCAAGACGAAGTAACGCCATGGTGCGTTCTTCACCGGGATGACTGGCCCATAGAGTATTATGACATTCTTCTAGAAGAGTCCTCTGCAGATCTCCTCCTTTCGAAACTTAAAGTCGGTTCCCTTTGACTTTCAGAAAACCATCTTCCATGTAGAACTGGCGAGTTTTGCCCTGTCCTACCAAATTAACCAGATACTGAGCAGCAGGATCCTTGGTGAGTAGATCCTGTTTCTGGTCCTTGATGGAGGTGGCTACTTCTCTCCCCCTTAGGGTGTCGAGTAGGCACATCGATGCTAGGTCAGCTCTTCAACTGAGTGCATCAGAAACATGATTTGTCTTTTCACTGCGGTACTCCAGGTTGAAGTGGAATTCACCTACGAGTTCCTGCTACCTGGCCTGTCGACCATTCAGTTTCGGCTGGGTCATAAAATGGCTGAAAGCTGTGTTGTCTGTCTTGACCACAAACAGGGTTCCTAACAGATAGTGCCTCCAAAGGCGCAAGTAGTGGACGCCAACCAATAGTACTTTCTTATGAGCGACATAGTGCCACTCTGCATCCTTCAGCTTTCGACTCTCATACGCTATAGGGTTCCCTTCTTATATCAAGACTATGCCGAGGGCATAGTCAGATGCATCCGTTTGTACCTCAAATGGCTTGACCAAATCAGGGAGGGACAAGACGGGGCTACTAGACATAGCCGCTTTTAATGAGTTGAAGGCCTCTTCTCTCCTTGGTCCCAAATCCCAAAGTGTGACCTTCTTGAGGAGTTCTGTCAATGGCACTGTGATGAGGGAGTAGTTCTTCACAAACCGCCAGTAGAAGTTGCATAGGCCAAGGAACGCCCTCAAGGCGTGGACATACCTAGGCGGCAGCCAATCTGTGATGGCCTGAATCTTCTGTTGGTCCATCTTGATGCGTCCTTCCTCGATGACATGTCGAGGAAGTCAATTTGTTTCTGAGCAAAAGAGCATTTGGATAGCTTCGCATATAGTTCATGCTCCCGCAAATGAGCTAGGACCTTCCGTAAATGCACTAGGTGTTCTTCCAATATTTGGCTATATACCATAATGTCATCCAAGTAGACCACCACGAATTCGTCAATGAACTCTCGGAAGACTTGGCTCATCATAGTGCAAAATGTAGCTGGGGCATTAGTTAAGCCAAATGGCATGACCAGGAAGTCGTACGAACCATATCTTGTTACACAGGTCGTCTTGTGTTCATCACCCTCTACGATCCGAACTTGCCAGTAACTTGTCTTGAGATCTATCTTGGTGAACACCGTCGCACCACCTAGTTTATCGAACAAGTCTGCCATTAAAGGAATAGGGTACTTGTTCTCCAGGGTGATTTTGTTCAGAGCTCTATAATCCACACAGAGTCACAGGCTACCATCATGTTTCTTTTGGAATAGAACAGGGGACCCATATGGGGACTTGGAGGGTACAATGATCCTAGTATCTAGAATTTCCGTCAATTGTCTCCGAAGCTCGGTGAGTTCGGGTTGTGACATTCTGTAAGGTGCCCGGGCAGGTGGCTTCGCGCCCGGCACCAATTCAATTTCATGGTCCATAGTGCGCCTAGGCGGGAGCTGCTTTGGCATGTCTTGTGGCATGACATCTTCAAACTCCAGTAGTAACTCCTTCATGGGTTTAGTAATGGGACCCGATGAGCATTTTATATCTTCAATGCAAAGGGTTTCCAGGAATGTAGGTTTATTTTTTTGACCCCCTTCTTCAATTGTAAGGCCGAGATGTTCTCAACGACCATCTTCATGGGTAGGCATGGGATAATGTAGGGCTTGGCCCTATTGGTTCCCATCATCAGTAGCATGTCTGAAAATGGTACAGGCATGGTGTTGGTTTTCCTTAGGAATTCCAGTCCAACAATCAGCTCAAAGTCATCTATGATCACCACTCGCAGGTTGAATTTTCCTTAGTAAGGGCCAAGCTTCACCGGTACTTCTTTAGCTATTCCACCCACTCGCTGGGGAGGTGAGTTGATAGCCTTGACACTACATTTACCTTTCCCTACAACTAATCCAAGGCACTCCACCTGAGTAAAGGCTAAGTAGTTGTGGGTAGCACCCATGTCTATCATAGCCCGAATGGGCTTGCCATTCACCTTCATCTCAACGAACATTAAGGGCCTCTCTTGTTTAAGAGGAGTCTCTTCATTCGCCTTCTTTTTATCTTTTTTGGTGATTGGACATGGGTCCTTCTTCTTACGGATACCAGTACTGGTCTCCACTAATGCCTCAGAAATGGAACCAACAATTGCATTGAAGGCATCTACTGGTTCAGTCTGGTCTGCATCATCTGAGTCATCATCAGTCCCATCATCAATAGCCTGATAGGTGTTCATCTGTGCATGTGGGTACTCATTGTTCCAATGTGGTCCACCGCAATGACGGCATCCTGAAGGAGGCTTTCTCCCCCCGTCATTGTCGTTTGACGTAACACTATTGCTACCTGAGGTAGGAGCTCTAGATTTGTTTGAGTTCCGATCTCCCCTACTTTTGCTAAGGCCACCATTGCTAGGCTGGCCCCTTTTGAACCCCGCTCAAGCAGGCGGCTGAGGCCTGTCCTCCGAGCTTCCATTTGATAGTCCCCAAGGCATTCAGCTGCTTGGATCACCTTAGGAAGGGTATCTACCCTCTGTCTTTGTAGCTTCACACGGGTATAAGGTTTCAACCCTTCCAGGAAAGTAAAGAGATTGTCTTTGTCCCCCATGTCGCGTATGCTTAGCATGAGTGCAGAGAATTCCCGCACGTAGTCCCGCACTGATTTTGTCTGGCAGAGATCCTGTAGTTTTCTCTTTGCATTGTATTCAACATTTTCGGGGAAGAACTTTAGGTGTATGGTTGCCTTCAGTTTTTCCCATGTCTCGAGAGCATCTTCACCGGCCTTGATGGATTCGTACTTCACCCGCCACCAGAGTTTAGCATTACCTTGAAGATACATGGCAGCAGTTGCTACCTTCTTAGCTTACTCCAGGCCCCCAACAGTAGCGAAATACTGTTCAACGTCAAAGATGAAGTTCCCCACTTCCTTGACATTCCTAGCTCCATTATATGGCTTTGGCTTAGGAATTTTTAGTTTCTGTGTTGTGGAAGCGGGGTTCACAGTTCCCCCGATTCAGTATTCACCTCCTCGGAATACGCCCTGTAAAGCAGCGTTGAAAACATTGAGCTGGTCTGTCAATTTGTCAATAGTTTATTACATGACAGTCACCTTGTCTGCCTCTTGTGCCCTATAGGCTAAATCCTCGGTGCGCTCCTGTTGGAGCCCCTCAAATTTCTTAAAAATTTCAATTGCCTCTATGGCTGCCATCTACAGGTCTCCCTCGGAGTCGCGACTGATGTTTTCAATGTCGAGCACCCTGTGATCCAGGTCGTCCAACCTTTGTACTAGGCTGGTTTTTAGTTCAGGCACAATATCCACAATAGGCCGTAATACCTCAACCGTCCCTTCGAGAGCCGCAATGCGGTCCCCATGATTCACCATGGTCAGAAATAGTAGTAATGTCAATATGTTCCTTCGTCCGATGTCAAGCCTAGGCTCGAAATACCAACTATTATGCGGCGCCTCCCTGAGATTCTTTGGAAGGGCAACATAAGTCTAAGCAAATGATGTCAGCGCAGTTGTTGTCTGCCAACTGAGGTCCCCTCCGTATGCTAGACTAGAATGTTAGTATCGTACGGGAAAACTAATGTCAAGAACAATTGAGAGAACAGAAATGAGAATTGAGAATGAAAGAAAGCTTGATTGCATTATGTCACACCTCCTTTTTTGCTACTACAGCCCGCGAGGGACATAATAAAAGGAGTTTTTCCACTTAAAGGACAATCGAAACGGGATTCGTTTATTAAGAGATTCAGAGTCGCCACTTGGGAGATTTATGGTGTCCCAAGTCACCGGTTTAAATCCCGAATCGAGGAAGGGTTTGACTCCGTTTAACAGTCGTGAACCAGAAATCTGGGTAAGGAATTCTGTTAACCCGGGAGAAGGTGTTAGGCACTCCCGAATTCTGTGGTTCTAGCACGGTCGCTCAACTGCTATATTTGGCTAAACTTTGATTTTTATACATGTTACCCTATTTATGCAATTTTAGAATTAATTACCGTTTTTGTCAATTATTATTTTTATTTAGGAAAATGAACGTCGTTTAAGAACGTATTTTCGGATCACATCACATGAAATGCACCCGGATCCTCGACACATTCTTATTCAACGTTTTCGGATTTGGATTTGGGTTGCATGAAATGCACACCCGTATTTAGGAAGGTAATTTTATTTAAAGCGCGCCTAAAGCGACTAACGTGTTGTGATATTTTGGGAAGGCCGTGATATTCGCTAAACGGCCTATCCCGAATACTAAGTATTTTTTAATAATTAATTAATGAGGGTCCCGCAATTGTATATTTAATTTGGCGAGGCTCGTCTTATTTTTATTATTTTAAAGGGTAAGCCTAAGAACAACTATATTTTCTATTTTTGTTTTCCTCGTCTCTAGGAAAAGACAAATCCTAATTAGTCAATTTTATCAATTGCTATTATCTAATACGACCAAAGAATTGGGATCCCGAATTCAAGTCCACACTTGAACAAGAGGAAAAATCTCTTAACTCAAGCATGCTACTTAACAAGGAAGCCCAAACCTAGGTTATGAATTTAATCCCGCAATTTTAATACATATCCTACTCTTCAGTATTTTGGGGCTGGAAAATTAGCCCAGGAACACGACTGATTTGTGAAAGGTTGCCTTGCTGGGTCCAAAGCGTGCTAATTCCTCACCTATAGTTGGGCCCAAACCTTATTCAGGCAAGGATCTGAAGTTTGGTATATATGCTCATGAACAAATATTGATTCCTAAGTGGATTTTTAATTACTGATTATAGGCCACAACTATTTAAATTCCAAGCACTGGCTCTAATCGAATGACCCAGACCTTAACTACCATATGAATGGCCAAGCCCTAACGTATTGAATTTAGAATCTCAAACACAAGGCCAAATTAAGTTTTCTCACATATTATATAAATCTGTATATATGGCCTTAACTTGTACATGAAGAAATTAGCTATTCAACGTAACTGGAAAAAAAAATTCAATTTCCAGTCAAACGGGATCAATTTCATTTTATTGAATACGATGACACGGCTGAATCTATTAACACAATTACTAACATTCTAATGATTTCGGATCCAATTTCCAATTCATAACATTCTCTCACAGCAGAATCATATTTAAACAAAGTTATTTTATACCAAGGATACTAATAAGTGAGCAATCATAAGTCTAATGCTCTTCCAATCAGTCAGATGCAGTCCAGTTTTAATGACATACATGAACATCAAATACTAACCTATGAGCTAACATCATTTACAACTAACATTTAGCTATACTCAGTGAACATCATGAAACAAACATGTGAACCGATAAGTACAGGAACAAGTTAAATATAAAGCTGCCAAAAGTGATTCATCATCTATTTATCCTTCCAGACATATTTGTGATTCAATTCTTCATACAATGCTTGAATTCAAGGAATACCTGAAATTAAGGCATGGTAAGGCAAAAGAAACTGGTCAGCCGCAACAGGACAGTAACAGGCAGCAAAATCACATCCAAAACCCCAGGGATATACAGCAGAGATATAGCACCAAAATGACTTCAAAATAGCACAATTGAAGCCGAAAATCCACTCGAAATTAATCCTAATATATTGCTGGAGCTTCAACTAATCAGAACAGAGCTAGGAAACCAACGAACCAAGGGCTAACGTGGCAATTCACCTAAACTTCTAATGGAAAAAGTAATTTTTAGTTTTCTACTGATTTTTGTAATGCTTTTTGGATTTTTTGGAAGGAATTTAGATCTAGAAGAAGAAGTTAAGATCTGAAATTCTAATTTCAGATTTGAAACTTGACAGATTTTTTTTGGGGAATTTTGGGGTGCTCCAAAACTTATCAATTATGGTAGAAACTGCTTTATTTATAGAGTTGAAAATGGAGAGAAATTTAATTTTCTGTGTTTTCAAATCAGTCCCCCTTTTTCTGACTTGTTAAACAAGTTACTACACTTAATTTGTTAAATCTTGCATTACAACCCATTCTAGAATATTCTAGTTGCTTCGACCATGTTCCTTTTCCTTGAATTGTCTATTCTACCCTCACTTGCATTTGTTATTCACTAATCCTATCCTTTTTAATGCCTAAAGTGCCTCTACTTCCTTAGCCTTATTACCACTATCCCATTTTATGTACCCCAAAATACCCCCGAAGTTCTTTTAAAATTACTGCCAAGCTTATAATACTCCAACAATGCCCTTGTAATATTTCATAATTACTATCAATTATACACATACTGATTTTAACCAGATTTCCAATACATAAATTCTAATTAAATTCTTTTCAACAGCTATATCCAAACAACTTTAATCATAGCTAATCAATTTATGAAGATTAATCAAAATAGGAAAACATTAATACTGAAAATTGTCAGAAAAAGTAAACAAAACTAATTAATACTAGCTAGCCATAACAAACGAAAGTTAATCAGAAAAACCAGAATTAATCTAATTAGTCGAATATCAAATCAAAAATCAAGGATATGAACTAACAGTCAAAGATTATCATGAATTAAATCTAAACCTATAATTAGATTTATCTATAAATCTAACAATTAATAATGTCTTTTCTCATAAGAATGTTACTGCTTATTCAAAGCTACTGAAATATTAGCATCACAGTGAAATAAAATCCTAACTCTGTTTTGTATTGTTTTAGATCTAAAAAAAAAGTAATAAGGCTAACCAAATAAAACAGAAACACGAGAAGAATGCATGAGTTACAAAAATTAGCAGAACAAAATACGAGAAGAAACAGAAAAATCAAGAAGAGAGAGAATAAAAAAAAAGAAACTAGAGGACTTATCTATCATTAAATTCGTCTCGAGCATATATATGGTTGACTCATCCTTCAAAAATCAAACTTTCGTTCTTTTAGAGTTCTGCCTTTGTTCTTTGAGTTTCCAGGAATTGAAGGCTATTTAAGGGAAATTATTTAAGTATTTGGGGGGGGGGGGGTAAAAAGAACCTAGGGTGTGAATTTTGGGAGGTTTGGGGTGGCGGCGCCGCCGTAGGTGGTGGCGGCGGCGCTAGGATTTTGACGTTTTAGGGCACTTGGGGTGATCTTTGAAGGAAACTAGTAGTAGGACTATGATGAGGGGATGATGACGAAGAGATGGTGTGATTTTGGTGGGGATTAGGGTTACACCGGCGGCGGCGGCGATTTCTGGCCGGCGACGACGCGGTGGTATGCGGTGGTGGTGATTTCCGGTGTTATAGATGAAGAAGGAGTGTATGAGGAAAGGGGAGGGGTATGGTCTCTATTCTAGGGTTATACAACATATTTTATTAAATGTTTGAGATTGAAAGCAAACCGTTGGATCAAGGTAAGTTAATGACTGAGATTAACGACTCATACGGCGTCGTTTTGAATCTTTGGCTTTGGACCGGATCAGTAATTTTGTAGCCTAGGTCGTTTGGGCTGAGGGTATTTGGGCCAAACTTTAGACTGAACACCTTATAGGATTTTTTTTTTGTATTTTATTTCTCACCTTTGTATTATATGTATTTTGCTTTGTATATTATTTTGGTGATTTCTTTTCTTTTG